>NJDD01004911.1:0-14133 GCA_002245505.1 Calephelis nemesis | reverse complement strand
TAAATACTTTGTGTTGCTGGAAAATTATTTTTTCCCATCACTAAGGAAACAGGAGTAGGAAATAGGAAAAGTCACTTGAACGCGTAAACAAAGTCGCAGGCAATAGCTTATGTAATATACAACCATTTATATTTGAAGTCACTGGTTCAATATCTTTTTTCATTAGGAAATATTTTAATAAACACACATTTTTATTGCCCAACACAGGGATCGATCCCGGTACCTCATGAAGTCAAGTTCAACAACTGAACCGCTATACCAGAGCGATTTTGATTTTTATGATTTTTCGTCACACCCATTTTTTCCAAACACATAAAGCATATACAATTACATATAATTATATATGCTTTATGTGTTTGGAAAAAATATATATAATTAATATATATAATAAAAATAAATCTCCATTTCCTGTGCTCATGCCATCATGCCTGGACGGATATTACCTAAATCAATTTTGCTAATATTTTTTGTCATAATCGTTCTTTCAGGAGTAGGATCATATAAATAAAAAAAACCAGGAAAATTGCACGAAAAGTGGAAAAAAACACTTCAATTTTGTCCAAAAAAAAACTGTTTGTAGCTATTATTGTCAGGCGACACGAAGTTTGCCGGCTAGTAAGATATATATCTGAAAGAACATTTTTATAACAAACTACCGGCCCGCCTTGGCTTCGCACGGTTACTAAATATACATATAAATCGCACTAAAATCCGTTCCGTAGTTTTAAAGATTTAAACATACAAAGGGACATAGCGACAGAGGAGGCGACTTTGTTTTATGCTATATAGTGAAGCGTGATCGTAAATTGCAATGGCGACCGAAATTTAGGGCAAAGTACATAAAATTAGAATAGTAGGGTTCAACATCTACGCCATCCGTGCCAACCACGGCAGTTTTAACCACGCCTAACCAACACAACTTCGAATTCCTTTCAAATTCATCATGATGTAGATTTCAACTAAAGTTGTTCAATATTTTATCGTTAAATTCCTTGAAGATTCTTTAAGGCTTGAGTTTTAACTAAACTTATTAAATATTTTAACTTTATTTTTTTACAATTTCAGTAGGTACCTATGGATAAACCGTGTATATAATTTAACAGTCGGTATAGTTATAAACGGACTTCAAAAATACGAGGAGGTTCTCAATTCGGCCGGTATGTTTTTTTTACGTATGTGCACCGATTTCCTCAAGGTTTCTGAACCGATTTACGTAATTATTTTTTTGTTTGATGCAAAATAGTTTTGGATTGGTCCGATAAGAAACATCATGTTATAAAGATAATTACTTATAAGATTATTAAATTAAGTCATATCAGCAAAACCCAAAAAGTATCAAATAAAAATGATTACTTAACAATTCTCGTTATTCCCACAAAGAAACTGCTATTATTAAATTTCATACTGTGTTCTTCGTGGTTTTTGTTTCGTCGACCTGTATATCTTCGAGTTAGCTCTTGCAGGCTAAACTTTGAGGTAGCTTAGTGTAACACGCGATAAAGTTTTTAAGTAAAACTTTTTTTCTATTGCGGTCCAAGAAAAATGATGCCGCAAATTTATTTTAATGGGTTAATGGGTTTAACGGTCTCAAAAGAACTGCGATTTGATTGTCACTTTTTAGGTTATCTTTAAATATGTATTGTATGTAACAGCGGCTGTAAAACGTACCTCACGCCAAGTAACAGCGTGGAGAAATGTAAAAACTTGACTTGGTATAAATTAGATAAAAAGATAGATAATAAATAACAACTCTCATTCTTAAGTGAAGAACAAGTAAGTCAGTTTTACGAATTATAATTTCAGTGACATTAGCAAGGTATCGATTTTAAATCGATTTTACGCTCGCATTCTCAATATTAGTTAGCTTTATATCAAAATCAGCGAAGTTTACTGTTACTGTTTTTCCTTTTCACGGGTCAGCTGGTAGAAATCTCTGTTGCTGGAGATAAGCTCGCCCATTGTACTGTATTATCTTTATGTTTGTGTTTAGAGATAACGTTTTTTTTGTGTAAAATAAAGATATTTTTATTTTTAAGTATAGTTTTTAAGCATAAAATGTGAGTCAAAATCATTAATGGTAACATGAATGTGAAAAAATGATTTTCGTGGTGAAGTTTTATTCCCTAGCATAGCCTAGCTTAGGTTTCAAGCGGCGAACCTCTTGATGAGTCTTAGGCTAGAATCTGCGAATAAGCTCACTGTTTTCCTCGCGTTAAAATACAACAAGTGCAAGTAGACACAATAGATGAATTAGGCATGTCACTGTCCTGAGGCCGGAATGTCAGTCCCATTGTGTAAATCCATCGGCTACCGTGCGGACAAAAACATGACAGAGTCTTTATGATGGCAGGAATAGGCAAGGCGGTGGATCCCCAACAGGGCAAGTTACTACGCAGTACTCTATCTCCAGTGGTCTTGTTGGTAATTACATATATTTCAACCTATACTCGCCTCTTACTTTGATGCCTAGCAGAGAGACAGATTGTCTATTTTACACAGTGCACACGGACTATTAATGACCAATAAAAAGTCTGCCTCAATATTGATCCAATCGTTTAGGAGTTACAATTCCACAAACAGACTATCACGTTCACCTAAAATTCATAACCCTCCTTTTTTTCAATCGGAGGTCAAAAAGAAAATTGTTCTGAGTTTTGTTTGCCGGATCTTCGCAGTGAGAGACCGCTATTTCGATCCGATTTTAATTTTGTAGTAATGTTGACACGCATGAGAAGCACTTATATGGCCGACGGGAATAAAGTATTCTAAATCTGAATCCAATTAATTTTCACATTAACACGAGTTCGGATTGCTTTCAGGATACGTATTACGCCTACTCTTCGTGTGATCTAAGTAAAGCTCTATTTAAGTGGTAAATTTCATGCAAATCCCTCCGTATGTGAAATTTAATAATCGGTTTTGGCGTTACGCAGCGCCTGTTTCTTATCATTAGAGAATAAATTGTGTGTTTTTCCTTAATCACATATAAAGAAAATTCAGAATAATATTCTAGGCTGCTGTTTTAGGGTTCCATAGCCGAATGGCAACAAACAGCTCTCTAAAAAATTCGAAATGTCCGTCAGTCCTTCCGTCTAGGTGTCACAGCATTTTTACTCCCAAACTATTAGGATTGCACGGTTGAAACTATTAGTTGCTACACATCATCGATGCTTTATAATACGGAACACTTTATGACAGAGTCCGACTCACATTTGGCTTCTTTATTCCTTACGGTATTACTTTATGTAAAGGAATATCTATAATAAGGAGTATGTATAGGAAGTAGAATAATACCTATCCTAGACGATTTTTTATAAAACTTGACCTCATTGTGAATTGATAAAATTATTTCCAATAGTTTTCATTTGACTAAAGTAATCCTACTTATACTTGTAATTGATGATGTCGCCAACATAAAATACAATTTATATATTACTGGCCGTTGCTCGCGTGGTTAATTGACCCTCGGGTACATTTTTCTGTAAAAAATCTATCCTATGTGTTAATGCAAGTGTGTTCTATGTGTGTGCCAAATTTCGTATCGTTTCAGCAGTTTTGGCATGAAGGAGTAACAAACAAACAAACATACAAATTATGACATTAGTAGGATTAATAACTAACTTCCACTGGCGGTTTTGCCCACGTACGTAGCTATTTTTTATAAAAAAATAGGCGTCAAGCCTATATAGTATTCTGATGTATTATACTTATATTAAGAATATATCTTGTAATGTTTTATCCAAATCCATTCAGTAGTTTGTGCTTGAAACAGTAACAAACATACATCCTTTCTAACAAACATTCGCATTTATAATATCAGTAAGATAAATCAAAAACCATTAGCCGGATTATAATTAAATTTACATAGGACCACCCTCGAAATCATGACTTAACTTTTTTAAATAAATCAAAATTAATTTGTTATTGGGCGAGTGGTCGCATAATAAACACACTAAAAACATACAGTCTACAGTCTCAGCCTTTTTAACCAAGATCCCACCCTAAGCCGAGGTACGGTCTCACAGGAGATACCCTTAGGGAGGGGGGTCACAGGCCCCACCCAAAATTCAATCTCTGGCTGAGCACTCTGCTTGCCACGCAGAAAAAAAAGTCTCAGCCTCGACTATTTAAAGACTATAGATTTCAAATAAATTTATAACCTCCGATTTTTGAAGTCGGTTAAAACTATTTAAAAATAAGTTCTACATATGTGACCAAATATGACAGCACTATACATATAAGGGTCGATCAACAAGAGCACTAGTGGTAAAGAGCTCGACATAAACTTGCCTAGATACGCGCAAGCTACTGCCCACCCTGTCTCTTAACTCATGTCTGCTTTGCCAAAACAATCGCTACCAACGGGCAATTGGTTTGTCACATTTCGTTGAATGTCGTCTTATTTTGAAAGATTTACATAAAAACCGTCTTTTTATTGGATAATATTTATCTCAAAGTATAACGGTAAAGTTGTAAAAAAGCAAAACATATTATTAACAAAAACTAATATCACGTCTTGTGTTAGCAAAATGAAGAGAAAATTGTATGTTTTTTTTTATTTTATCAAATTATTCAACAAAAAGAGAAAAAAGTCTTAGTGTCAAAAGTATATTCAACACGAAACACATGAACATGAAAGAAACTTTGGTATTGATACCAATAATGTTATTGAGACGCTTCATACGTCACTCTTAATTATTTGTTTGCCAGCGTAGAGTAGTTACGATTTTCATATTAACTTCCATCCCCTAGTGTAGTCAATTGGGGGTTGATTAAAAAAAATAGCCTACCGTTGAAACCAGATCTGTGTTAAATGGGTATTAAATTTCGTTATGATCGGTTCAGTGGTTAAGTCGTAAAAGATCAACAGACACGCTTACGCTTTTATAATATGAACTAAGTATTTTTATTTGTGATAAAAAATTACTTAACAAAAAAAAGTTTCTAAAAATAATTGAATATTCGAATCCGTATATCAGAGGATAAACTCAAGGGTTGCAAGGCTAATAATCTTAATGATATTATTAAAAATTCATTATAAGGATTTCCGTTTAGTTGCCGGGAAAACCCTCCGCATGTGGGTTTTCCCGGCAACTAAAACCTGATACTATCTTTTAAATAATTCCAAGCCCAACATGCCTGCGATTTCCAGTCCTTTATTGTTAGGATCTTTCGGCTTCGTACAAGAAATGTCAATTAAATAAGGATGATGTCCGTATCTTTGTCTAGGAGTGTAAAGCCTGTGAGTTTGTCACAAAAGACGTGTTTAATGCAACAGTCTTAAGAGAATTTCAACACAATGTCCGTTTTTAACCAACTCCAAACAAGAGGTGATTACATCTCGTACCTCAGTTCGTCGCTGTTTTGTTTTGTATGTTTGTTACACGTTTTTCATGATATTGGAAGGCAAACTAACAGACGGATTTCCTGATGGTAAGAAATTTACGCTCCCTAGACAACAAAATAGTGCGTTGTCAACCTCAGGCCGGGATGTTAGGCCTCGAGTAGAAGTAAGTTTCCCGACTATGTTATCCTTCGATCCAAACAAGACAACGTCAAGCATTGATGTTATGGCAGCAGGAATAGGTAAGGCGGTGGTACCAATTTACCTAACTAAATGTCTCAGTGTAAGTGACGGAAATTCTAAGCTCGCTTGTTACGAGCTGTCTGACAGGAATACAGATGGTCTATTAATCAAAGGAGCTTGAACCGAAACGAAAGAAAGAAACATTAGGCCAATAGCAATATGTTTTGATATTACTTTTTTCGGTAGGTAGGTTTTGATTTAGAAGTAATCCGATATTGGTATTTGGTCCAAATCAAACTAGTGATTTAAAGTTTGTCACCATCGAAAGAGAAAACGTTCGAAGTTTTTTCGTAATTATGGAATTTTGTTTTAATATTGAGTAAAATAAGACATTTTTTGTAGCATTTTGTACAATTTCTTTCAGTAAAGTGCACGAACAAGCATGAAGAAATCGGTGTATCGTATATTTCCTGGTTGGCATTAAGTGAGCTTGAGTAATGGGCTACCGCTTTACTCAAGACCCTGACATGACTTTCTTTGGTGACAGATTGTAACTAATTTTGAAAAATTGAAACCTAATAAAATTTAAATTAAAAAATTAAAAAAGGGCCTACACAAGAACCTAATTTTCATTTAAAAGGTAAAAAAATTCCGAGTATATTTGCAGACATTTGGTTAATCTCCCCACTTTGACCCCCCACAAGTTTTAACCGGCATAAACGATTTTCGTCAAACATGTACAAAAACACTCGCACAAAAGTTATCTTTAATACAAAAAAAAAACTAAATTGAAATCACTGTATCCGTTCGGGAGTTATGATTCCACAGACAGACATACAGACAGACAGCCACGTCAAACTCATAACAACGTTTGCGACATGGGTTAAAAATGTTCATCAAGTTACCTGATTGAACAAAATGGGGTAACTTGATGCATATTTTCACTGGACTAATAGCAAATGCTAACGTCAGTGCCACAAACCAGAGAAAGAAAAACTAGCGGTTTTTGAGTTTTATTCATTTTATTAGAACTAATACGACATAATCTATTTATCTATCAATAGAATATAACAGAATTTAGGGTTATATAATAATAATTTAATACATTATAATATAATAAAATAACTTTTGCAGCAATCCGCAATTGCATACTAAAACACTCGTCGCGGGTTTTCTGCACAAATTTACAGCGATTGCAGTGCCATACTACAAAAAGAGTTTAGGATTTTATTTCGAGCGTCAACAGGATACTACAAACTAAATAAATATTTTAACAGGATGAGCCTAGCAGAAAAGCCTGACTGTAGGGCTTGCTTTTGAGGCAGAGGAAACTGCAACACTCTGATTTGAAGACACTATATTATCTGATTACTCAACACTTAACCAAGCAAGAAGTAGAGTTCTGGGTGGGTACATAGTTAAGCCCTAGGGTATAAGCTGATAAATCCCAACTGCATTGTAAAGTTTCTGGAGACTGTCGGCCTTGCGGAACTAATGTAAGCTTAATGAATAAGAGGCATGATCACAATAGATCTGTTAAAGCCCGTAGTGATCCTTGGGCTTGTATGACCGTAATATGTATGATAGTAATAATAATGGTTGAATTCCGACCAATGGGTAACCACTAGTATCACCAAATAGTATAAATCAAAGTTTCTTCCTCTGTCTCCAAGTCCCTTTGCATGCTTAAATCTTTAAAACTACGCAACGGATTTTGTTGCGATTTTTTTAATAGATAAAGTGACTGAAGAGGAAGGTTTATATGTATATTTTATAGAAATGCAAAGCTGGGGCTGCTAGTATATAATAAAAAAAGTCGTGTTTCGCGTGATCATCGCACCACACGTAAGCGGGTGGATCAATTTTGTGAATTATTTTTTGATGTGTTAGTTATTCTCAGGAGAAAGTTCTTATAAAAAGCAAAAACCGAGAAAATTAAAACAATACTAACACAGGATAAAAAATAGGAAAACAACACTTTGATATTTCCCATAACAATTGCAAGTAACAGTTATTTTCAAGCGATATGATGTTCACCGGGTCGGCTAGTTTTGAAATAGTAATCGGTTTATAGTAATTACAATGCTTTGAAATTACATATATTTAATTTTGCGGTTGGTGAATAGTAATGAGGTAAAAATAATAGGACGTAATGGGATCTGCTATCAGATTGATCTAGATTGTACAATTATCAATTAAATTGTAATTAATGCTTAAACTGTTAATTAATGATGACGTATCATAAATCAAGAAAATAAATGTGAAATCTGTATATTGAATCTTATTGAAATCTAAAAAACAACACGACCTAAAAACATGTCATGTTTTTAGGCATATCATGGCATAACTAAACTAACTAAGAATCTCCTCTTATACATTTTTCCACCTATCAGTGCAATGAGCAAAAAGTTAAAGCGGTGCCTGGCATATTGGGTGTGCGTAGCAGCCTTGAATACCTACAATTTTCGTAAAACGCCAGAACTTCTGGGCCCAAATTGATAACACCAGGACTAAGCGTCAGGCAACAATATTTTCTTAAACTTATCATTATTTATTTATTGCACACAAGTAAAATAATACAAAATAGATAAAAGCTTTGGTATTTTATAAATAATAGATATAAACAAGAGGCAAGCTTATCTCATGAAGAGATTTCTTATGGTTCTCCCTTGAGAGAAAACTTGAACATATAATACTGGTTCTAGTGTACAAAATGTACAATTCAAAGTAAACTATTCTTAAACTAATACATTTCCCATTTATGGACCAAAACATCTAATGAAAATGAAATAATATTTATATGATGCGACTAAAAATTTAGTTTTCCCAATTTTTCCTATATTTATGTTATGTGGCTTCGTATCGAATTTCAAGATTTTTAATTACCCTGTAAAAGTATCTTCACGTTCGTATCTCCGAAAGTGTAGGCAGAGGCACAACCAGCACCCTCGACTAACCGAAGGCACTAAGTCCGACAATGTGATATATGGCCAGCCTATTGCCAACCGGGCACATATCCAATCTCTGACAACATTATTTTTATTAGAACTTATAAAAAAAACCTGCCGAACAGCAAGCAGGGAGCTTAAGTGAATAACTACTAGTAAGACTATGCAATAACTTGCCCAGGATCCGCCGTTTGTCCTATTCCTATTCTATCCCGGAAAAGGGAAAATTTCCACATTAGGTCTGACGCTCAGGCTGTAGAAAAGCGATGCGTCTATAACGTCTATAGTCCTTTGACGTTATAGATCAGTCGTCTTTTACTATCAATAGAGCCGTGTTAATTAAATATCTTAAAATATTTTAGCGTATTACTACAAAAAAACTAATTTCGATTTCAATTACATCAGCTACACGCGGAGACATAAATGGTCTTTTAATCAGTCATTAAGTTGATATTTTCTATACAAATTGTAACTTAATAACAAATTATACGTTAATTGAAGTCTCTCTTCTTCTCTAGAAGAGTAATTTATCTAAATACCCAAAGATTAAGAATTTCAAGATATTTTTATTTTAGGGCTTGCCCTGTGTTTGGGTCAAATTTCTAAATTTTTTTATAGAAAGAAAAATTTCGCCTGTGACAGGTTTTAAAATTGTTTTAAGCCGACGAATGCTTTAATTATTTAGGAAAAAAGTAGGTAGGCAGAGGCACAACCAGAGATAAAGTCGGACAGTCTTTCGGAGAAGTCGACCAACATTCTTATAAAAATAAAGGAGTCGAACATTATAACCTCCTTTTTTCAAATTTGGTGAAGAAACTTCTTCACTTTGCAATAATAAAATGGTTATCGAATGAAATAAAACACTTATAATAATCCATCTATATCCTATTTCGCTTTTAGTTTTATAGAGTTTAACCGTGCTTAATGTTCGCTTGCCTGCGGCTACTTATCTAAAACTTTTTCTACGGAGCTGTATATAAATTTTCTAGATTTAATTTCCCTCGGGCGTATTTAATGAAGTTTTATTAATCCTCTTATAAAAGAAAGTCAAGTTAGTAACACTATTTATAACTCAAGAATGACTGAACCGATTTGGCTGAAAATAGACATGTAGCTTAGAAACAAAAGAAGGACGTAGAATACATTTTATCCCGTTCGAATTTTAGGAAACTAGGAAAAACAACATTTGAAATTTTCCCATGCAAATTGAACGGTGGAATGAAGTTCGCCGGAGCCGGAGTATAATTTTTATTTTAAACGTATGGTTTCTAAGACCTTATGGCTTCATCATTATTAACCAGTTTAATTTACACTAAAACATTGTATATGGTAATTAAAATTAAGAATATATTTAAAAAACCAGCTCAATCACTTCTGCCCAACAAAGGCTATTTTTAACCGAATTAGGAAAAGGGGAGATTTAATACATTATTATGATTACGATTTAATTTTGTTTAATGTATGGTACAAGTCTGACTTCGGCCCCGATATCTCTACCTTTTTTCAAATGATTTTAAATCTTCTTTTTTATTTGAACCAGAATACTTCCTAAATGGTCCCAATAGGTAATCAGACTGGATGTAATGATGAAATCCTAAGAATTTCTCACTCGGATTGCCGGCAGAAGTGAGAATTTGAATTTTAACGTTGTGCATTTTTGATATTTTAGAATGGTTAGGGAATAGTTTTGCACAAATTGCTTTAATTATCAGTATGAAAGTACTATTATTTGTGTGGTAAAGTACAGTTTTCATTTATTGTGCTTTCGTACACAAATATAACGAAACAGCATGCACAGGCATACATTTTCGCCGCGCCGTAGAAAGAGAGGAGGATACTTCCTCTCCTACGCCGCGCCGGCTGTTTACTCTCCATCCGTCTTACGAATTTTCGATCAGGTCACGTGTCCTGACTCCTGACACGAGTATAGAACTTTTTACTCATTCCAAAAAAATGCGCACCGCCGCTCAACTTCAAAAATTGCCTCCCAACGCATAAAATACAAAGTCACAGGAAGTACTCGTACCTATTTAATACTTAACTACATAAACTCATTCACATCTAACTTGCACACTGAGCAAAGAGTATCGAACGCCAAGTGTTCAAATCTTTAAAGTTGCCTGGTTTCCTCCATATTTATTTACCTTTTTGTTAACGCCTCTGTGGTCGAGCGGTCCGGGTGTTGGACTTGACTGCATGAGGTCTCGGGTTCGAATCCCGGGTCGGCCAACAAAAAGAAAATTGGATTTTTCCAATTTTCTAATAAAAAAAAATGTTGGTCGGGATCGGAAACGTGCCCGGTTGGCGATAGGCTTGCCACCTATCACATTATGGGACTTAGTATCTTCGACTAGTCGTGGGTGCCCTGGTTGTGCCTCGGCCTAACTTTTCGGGGATATGGGCGTAAAGATACTTTTTTTTGTTAACACGCTGATTTTGGAGACTCTTGAGACGAAATTATACGTAGGTAGTGTCTACGTACAATTTCGTCGTGAAATCTAAACCTGGGTCTCCCTGAGTTCCTACAACATTGTACGGCATTGTATATGTTTCATAGATCTTAATCTCATTATGGAGCCCTTTCTTATTTTTAACTGAGTTCAAAAAAGGAGGAGGTTCTTGATTCGGCCGGTATATTAATTTTTTATTTATGTACGCCGTTTTCGCCGAGGTTTCTGGACCGATTTACGTAATTTTTTTTTATGCTGAATAGTTTCGAATTGGTCACATAAAAATTTATTAAGGTAGATTAGTTTTTATAACATTAGCATTTTTTTCTACTTTCACCTACCCAGATTTCTATTTTTTTTTAAATCATTTCATATCGGCAATGTACTAAAAGGCTAATAAATAAAAATAACTACGTTAAAAAACCGTCTTCAAAAGTCAAAATAAGAAAGATTTATTAACTACCTATTATTATATAAATAATAATAGGTAAGTGTTATTTATTTACTAATACGTTTAAAGTCGATACCAAGCTAATTTAATATTTACTTATAATACAATAATTATTATTAGTTTAAAGCTTGGCACCGACTTCAAACCTATTAGTTAATAAATAGCGCATATAAATAATAGGTAGTACAAACTGGATATGTATTTAATTTTAATTATTTTAAATTTTAGTTTTGAAGTTGTTTTTATTTAACAGAGTTATTTTAATTACAACATTGATTTCATTCAGACCATTTTTTTTCATTTTTTCAGTGATAGTAGCACCAAAGATTTTCCGTAGTGCTTATTTATTTGCAGTCCTAATTTCAACAACATTTATCCTGCTTTTATGATTTTTCTAAAAGCAAAACCACTAAGAACGTACTAGTAAAATAATTAAAGGTACCACAACCGTGAACATGCAAAATGAAATGACATAGACATGCTATTTAATAAACGCTGACCCAAAAGCCTTCGCCAGAAGTTGTATTAAATTGAATCTGGCCTTTGTAACCGCTTGCCCCGGTCTAGGATAGAAACTTTATACAAATTTCAGCTAACGACTACGCCTATCGCTTTAACCGAGTAATTTATCACAATATACAAACCGGCAGTGACGTAGCGAAACATTTCTCACCGATTGTTGACGTAAATGTGCTTCTTAGATATACAATTCGGAGTTTTGGCGCCATCTTGAATGAAGGTGGTATTATTTTTTTCATTACTATTGAATTTCGTGTTTATATTGAGTGAAAATTGTTAATTTAGGTGGGAATTATAATAAATTTGTTCAGTGAAAGTGCACAAATGAAATAATCTCGAAGTAATTAGTGTATCATCTATTTCCTCGCTGCCGTCAAATCTCACTAGATAAACTTGAATAACGAAGCAATCGCTTTACTCCAGACCCTGACCTGACATGACTTTGTACATAGTGACTAATGATTGTATATGAATTAACAATAATTAACTTGATATTGGCAAAGTCGTAAAAAACTATCAAAGCCATATTTATATAAGAAGAAGAAGACATACATTCGTCTTTAAACTTATTTTCACTGTCGTTTTGAATAACAAAATATTTGTGTGAAACTAGCTGTTTATACGCGATCTCGTCAACGTAGAATAGCTTTTCGTACAAACTTTTATCTTCCATTTTTCTTTTTGGGTTCGATTATTGAAAAAAGCAGCTTTTATTAGAACTCAGTAATTTTACCTGTATGTTTTATTTTATGATAACGTAAGGCAAACAAACTGACGGTTTTCCTAACGCTAAGAAATTCACGCCGCCTACAGACACCAAAGGTGGTGGTGGTGCGTTGCCAACCTGAGGCCAGGATGTTAGGCCTCCAAATTTCATCCGAAGCAGTCCTTCGGATTAACCGTAGCTTGGTCCTGGGGATTAAAACATAACAGACAGCCTTCCTTGTAGTTTTGCCCGTGTTGGTCCGGGTTCGCTGAGGAGAATAGACTAACTGCATCTCTGTCAGGCAGCTCGTAAGAATAGAGCGCTGGTTAAAATGTATGTCATCACTAAAAAGACCACTGGTGGTAGAGTGCTGCGCAGCAACTTGCCCAGGTAGGGATCCACCGTCTTACCTATTCCTGCCGCCACAATGATTGTAATGATGATAATCTGTTTCAAAGCCCAGGGTACAGGGTATTCAGGGTACAGGTTGAATGCCTCATTGGTTGAGTGGCTAGCCTACTCGTCTAACTATATCGACCAACCGCGAGGCTCGGGTTCGATTCCCGACGGGGGCAAGGCATTTGTGTGATGAACATTTAGATGTCTGTATTTCCGGGTCTGGGTGCTTATTAAATTTATTCTGGTATCTATTTAAGTATTTCTATATGTATTAGTATCGTTGACTAACACCCATAACACAAGCATATAATTTGCTTACTTTGGGGTTAGATTCTATTTGTGTAACTTGTCCGGGGATTTATTATTTATTATTTATTTATTTTTCTCGACATTCCTGATTTCAAATAATATGGTAACTTAATACTGAGTCTTATTATGGCTGGGATTTCTAAACTAACGCACTTGCGACATGGAAAAAAAAATACAGGACGATTCATACATTTAGTGCAGCTTAGAAACAATTCGCTTACGTCACTTTGAAACTGATTTAAAAGTTTTGATGCCAGAGATAGAGAGACAGACACCCACACACACGCATGTGCATGCGCACGCACACAAGCGCTCGGTATCACCTCTCTTTTTCCGTCAGGGTATAAAATTTACTATATCATGTACCGGTCCGGAGGGTTGGTTAGTCAGTAGACTCGCACAATAGGCCTGTGGTGGCTACAGACCACGATTGTCTCTTTCCATCAGGAAAGTCGTGAGCTTCTTCGCTGACCTGTCTCATAAAAAAAGACTGACAGACAGACAGGTATCTGCATGTATAACATTAGTCTGGAAATTTGGATTCGAGGTCTTAACTGTAATCATATAAATGAATAAGATAATGGTGGTAATTTTGTTGCGCACTGACTAAACTAAATTTAAGTTATCGTTGTCTTCTTTCAGCGAAAGTAACAGAAAGAGACAACAGACTATTAGTGTTGTCATATTAAACCGTACACGTAATTTCTACAGACGCTTAATCGATCACTCGGAAAACTTCGCTTAAAAACATCACAATTTGACATGTTTCGACTAATCTGACGTGTATTAAACGTTCCATCTCTTTTGTTTTTGTTTCATTTGAA
>NJDD01004910.1:143098-156417 GCA_002245505.1 Calephelis nemesis | reverse complement strand
TTATGATTGCCGAGCTGTTAGATAGATTAATCGGTAGGATCCCGTAATGACTAGTTTTTGGTTCTCACGTTTAATTTTAATACCACCATTACGTGAGATTCTCCCATAATCATATTCCAATTAAGGGGAGAACAGGATAGCTGGAAAATTTATTAGAACCTGTCCAGTTAACAACCCATCTTTACCATTGCTTGGTGTACTATGCTACGAATTTTTCTTATCGCTAGCATTTTTTTCTTGTTAATAGTAATTAGTAATTTTACCATTAATTGCCTTTCTCGTTCTCGTTTTGTTGATTTTTTTTTATGTTATAGGAAGGCAAACAAGCAGACGTATTTCCTGATGGTAAGAAATTCACGCCGCCTAGAGACACCACAGGTGGTAATGGTGCGTTGCCAACCTGAGGTAAGGATGTTAGGCCTCGAGCAAAAGTAAGTTTACCGGCTACCTTACCCTCCGAACCGGAACACGTCATGAAGTTATGACGGCAGGAATAGGTAAGGCGGTGGTACCAATCCGGGCGAGTCGCTGCGAAACTCTACCACCTAGTCAAATGACACGGTGGTAGTGACGGTAAGCCTATGCTCGCCTTTTACGAGCTGCCTGGCAAGGAAGGCAGATGGTCTATTCTACAAAGGAGCCCGGACCAACACGGGGGATGTTGATTTTGTTGGTTAAGTGTTTCGCTATCACGCTAATTGTATAGTAAATAAATAAAAATATACACCTAATATATATTTTTACTAGCGGCCCCGTACGTGCTACGTATATGACCGTATGAAAGACATGAAGACTACAAAACTAAAAACGAAAAATCAACTGAAAAAGGTTTCAACATGACAGCACAATCCACATCTGAAAAAAGTTTCAATTTGACTGAAAAATACCCATAAAAAAAATGATCCGCCATTTATTGAATTCGTTTGTTTCAAAAAAAATATAAACGAAGAATCGCTCCACCGATTTTATGCAAACTTCACATAAACCATTTATGAAACAGTCCGAACAGAGCCTAAATATTTGGTTTGGATAGGTGAGCCCGTCTTGAGTTACAAAATTACAACGAAAAGTGGCATTGATTTTTATGTATAAACTAGCTGCCCCGGCGAACTTCGTTGCACCCGTTTAGTTTGTATGAGGAAAATAAATTATTGTTTTTCCCATCTCCCTGCAACTTTCCCGGGTTTTCTCTTCATAAGAATCTTCTTCTGACAATTACTAATACAACAAAAAAAGAATTAGCCAAATCGGTTGAGTCGTTCGAGAGTTATGCGCTTACCAACACATTTAACAATTCATGTTTATATTGTAGATATATAGATATGTAAGAACATATGGCTACCTAGATAGTAAGACAAGATCTTCACCTTTAAATAAAATAGTCAAATTGTCGTCGCATTTTTATTGCTCTACATGCTATGTCGCTACTATTCTAGGTATATTCAGACAAAGTCTTTAGTATTGGGTAGTGTTGTAAATTTCTACAGAGAAAATACGGTGGTTACTTGAGAGCAGCGGCGGTCGCCACATCTGTAAATTAGTGCCCTCGCTCCGTGGGAAGCCGGAGGCTGGCAGATTTATGTAGGGGCCAGTGACCCGCCCATATTCCGCGTAAGTGCAAAAATAAAATGTATACAATAAAATATTGATCAGCACATTGCTATATTAAGACTATATGCCCAAATCCATCGAACATACTTGAGACTTAGTTTCGATTCCGAATATGGTCTGCCATTTGTGTGATGAACGTTGTATTTTTAGGTTGGTGTGTTTTTTTTATATTTAATATAGCATTTATGCTAAGGTTGTCTGGCAGAGATCACTCTGAAGCGACTATGTGCACCTAACTTAAATATTATTTTATATTATATTATAAGTGTGTACTATTTTAAGATTTTGGTGCATAATAAAGTGAATCCGTTCATTCATTCATTCATTCATATTGGTATCGCTTAGTTCTTACTTATACCTTTGAGTAGTCTCTGGCTTCGGGAAGGGAAATCACGGCGGTGTATCCGCCAAGACGAGCAAAGCGAAGCTAGAGGGCAGTACCTGACAACTTTCTCTCGAAGTGTTTTGTCAATAATTTGAAAAATTATAACTTTTGTTTGGACTATACTAGTCATACACAATTTTTATAATATTATATTTATAGCAAATTCATTAAAAATACGAGTATAACAACAATACATCTTCCACGTCAGCGTCAGCGATCCTTGGAGAGATAACTGTGTAATTCGCTTGTAAATAAAACATAACGGAATCTGTTTTTCTATTTTTTGTTGTTTTTAAGTTTAACTTTCATTTCCCTGTTGGTGGTACAGACGACAAATGTTACAAGCTTAAGAATTCTTTTTTGTTTGCGTAATGATGCTAGTTTCCATACAAAATTTCAGATTTCTAGGACTAAAAGAGGAGGACCCTCGAATAATGTAACAAACATCAATAGTTCGGAATGTTACGTACGTCGTGATTTGTTTTTTTTTTTAGATAGGTATCTAATTTTATATTATATCAAGATCCGACTACATTACATTTCAAAAAAGAACCACAAGAATAAGTCCGTCATCGGCAAAATAAAACATTATCAAACAAACAAGTGAAACAAAAAACAACGTCGTCATGCTCTCATTTTAAAAACATAAGTACGCACAAAATGACGAATGAAAATGTATGAGATAACCCATCTTCGAGATCTCTTTTAACAAACCTGCAAAAGATAAACGCTGTATTATGTTGATATGGGTGTAATACTGGTCACATTAATATATCCAAGATTTTTTTAGAAATTATTATTTATTATAATAATGCATAATTAATATTAAAGCTAGTTACATAAGGTTTGAAATCAGTTTCCAGTTTATTCAGTAGCTTACATTCAATAGTTTCCCACACAGAACCAACTACATTATGTGCGTTACGCGTAGGTGTATGAAACATACCTTACATCTACTCTCATACGCACCAAAAAAACAGAAAAAAATAGTCTTAAACAGGATTTAAACAAGCGATATTTTTTTTGGTAACGAAGTATTAGGCCACATGATTTGAATCCTTAGTAGTTCAAATGTTAAAAGCTTCTTAACTGAAAGGCTTTTTTATTCTTTATTTAAAGATTTATACCAAGCTGTAAAAAGGTCTTAAACTAAAACATTTTAAAACTAAATAGGATATTTGAAACTTAACATTCAAACAAAAAATATTTTCATTTAATTTTAAGTATGACGGCGCATTACTAGCATATTGAGAAACGAAGGAACGTCGGAACGTCAGCGCTTGCTTTTCGGCATTTGTTTTTTGAAAAATCTTTATTCACTTGAACCATACATTCGTCGCGTCGACATTTTTACAAACTACCACCGGATCGGAATCGCGGCCACACACTGAACGGAATGACGGAAGATCCGGCGAATTAAACTCAGCGGGCTTGTCTTTCTTCAATAATAGTAGTTACAATATAAACTAGATTAAAAATACAAATTACAATCAGATTTTAACCTAAATAAAAGGTACAACAAATCACATTACAAATTGCAGTGGGAGATTAAAACCTGTAGCCTCATGCATGTTCATCTTCCTGATACCGCATAATAGCCTTTTGGACATAATTTTGCTTTTATACATTTTCCAAACTTATTTAAAGGTAGATCTCTAATACCAATGGACAGCTTATTGCAGAAACGTATACATTGACGTTTATTATTAACATACATTGTACATTATCATTATAAATTAACGTTTGACGAGTAGGCCTGTGGGTTAACAATTTCTACCCCATACTTTAAACATGAGACCCGTTTGACTGAAGTAGGTAAGTTACAGTTGTGTCCGGAGTTGGTCTGATTTATGTACAAATACACACGATTAACTGAATTGCTCCTTTTCCTTACAGTGAAATATTGCTCTTTTTACTGATTTCTCTCTCCAAGTGTAGGAAGAAATATATGCCACTTAGTAATGTTGTATGACAAACAATATTATTTTCTAAACACGTCGTTCACAAATGTGTATAAAAGATACCACAAAGTAGGTTTTTCTAACATTAGGTAACTTTTGGTCCATCATACATGTACCGTTCTCGTAGCTATTCTTCGGGTACATTAATTTAATTAAAATATCTTATCCTTACATATTCCTGCCGTCGTAACGTCAGTGTTGCTGTTGACGTGTTCCGGTTTGGAGGATAAGGTATAATAGATAAGAAACTTACTTTTACTCGAGGGCTAACATCTCGGCTTCAGGTTCGGGCAACGCACCATTACCACCTTTGGTGCCTTTTAGCGGCGTGGATTTCTTGCCATCAGAAAATCCGTTTGCTTGTTTGCCTTCCAATACTATAAAAAATAGTTTCTATACTTTGTATCGTCGTCGTCGTGCACTTTCCAAAATATATTTTTATTTTTTATAGTTGAGCCAACAGGTCTCGCTACTCAAGCATCATCAGGGGGGTTACCATAAGCTCTTAAAACAGTACTATTTTAACAATACTAATTGTCAGTCGAGAAAGACAACCTTATGACGTAAACCATAAAGTTGCTAATAAAGGCAGACATTTAGCAAGATGGAAATAATACTGCTTTAAGCGTTCATGGTAGACCCCCAGGTCTATAACAGCTGAAGTTATGTAAAAAATAATACCAATTAATTGTCATCCTCAAAATGACGGTATTTAAACAAATATAATGATGATGCTGCCTCAAGATTAACGAAACCGGTTTGCTAAACTATAAAAATATAAAATATATTGTGGGAAAAACGCGTCATAAAATGTGCTCTTACTTTACGCATATAAATCTACATTCTTAACATTTTTAATTATTTATACGGGATACTCACGATATACGGAATAAAAGAAGATCGTGAGTATCCCGTATAAATAATTAAAAATGTTAATAATACGCGACGATTTAAGTTTAAAATCTTATATAATCTACATTCTACTGAACCTGTGGGCTCCGCGCTGCTCCTTTTGACCGCTCCGTGAGTTCTTAGGCTTTTTCAGACGGTTCAGTAGCTGTCAGTCTAATTTTTAAGAACTGCTTGTTGGTCACGGACAATTTTGAAATATATCTGCGATGCCCTTTTCACCTATCACCTACTAACAAGAAATTATGTTTGTCACTCACACTGTGACAAATGAACTGGCAAACTCTTCAAAATGTTATAAACTAAATCTGATTTTTGAAATTAATGAAAAAGGTACTGAAAGTCGTGTAGCAGCTGCTTTTTAGTAAAGGCGTTGCCCAATGTTTTAAATGGACCCTGAGACCAACCCGGAGAAAAAGCTAGACTTATACTTATTTTATACTAATTGTTACATATTTTATAATTATTTCTATGAAATGCCTGCTATAATACGACTGTCAAAGAAAGTCTCTAAAAATCTGAAAATCGGAAATATTTTTCCAAGAAAAGTGTCTATTTTCATTCATAAACCATCAGTTTTATCGGCTTGGAAGAAAGTAAACAAGGTTTGCTTATTGAAGGCTTCGACGTTTTCCCTAAACGTGAGGTCGCAAATGGGACAGAGTAGGCCATTATCCTTCGATAACATGCCGGGACAATCATCGAAATCTTTCTTTTTTATTGCTATAATAAAGAGAAAATCTTGCCTGTTGTCAGATACGTCACGTATCTAAAGTTTGTTGTTCAATAAAAAATGATATAGATATATCCTGCCATACAGTTTTTTATGTTAAAGTGTGAAGAACAAACGAAGTGGTCCAACTGCTGGTAAGTGGTCTCTGATGCCTATTAGCCGCTGCATTAGCAGAGATATATCTATAGCGTCAGCGATATTTAGAAATATCTTATTGAATCTAATTAAGTCAAAGCACCAAGTTTAAAATAATGCAAACTGTTAAAAATTGTTATTACTACCTCACTTGATAACTGCAAAATTAAACATGAATTAAAACAATATACTACTAATTATGGAAATCGAATTAATTAAAATTATTTAATATTTCAACAGCTAGTCGTTATTCGTTAAATGAAGTTCTCGTCGGCAGTCTCTTGTCAAAGTTCGACCAGAATGTTATAGTAAATAATATGAAATTTTTTTCTTTCATCTCTAAATTTGACGTCAAGAGACTTTTGTTGAAAATATTTAACGGTTTGCATATTATAATACTTAACTTAGCTAGGGTTATCAAATTTTTTTAAATATTATAGTTGTAATATATATTTGTAATAGTAGTAGTACTAAGTAGTTGTATTTCTAGTTTGAAATCGGTTTTCTCAAAGGAAATAATAAACAAATATTGTGGAAAGTAAAAATTATTAATAATTGTGTCGTGAATGAAATTCCACCAAGCGCCGACTGTAAGAAGTATAGAAAAGCATTTTACATACTTGAATTAAGAGATTTTTTCTTCTATGGTCTAGCGGTTCAGTTGTTGGACTTGACTGCATGAGGTCCCGGGATTCAAACCCGGGACGGGCAATAAAAACAAAATTGGGTTTTTCCAATTTTATAATTAAAAAAATGTTGCTCGGGGTAGGATATGGGCGCGAAGATACTTTTTTTTTACTTCTGTTTTTGTTAGTGTTACAAGCATTGGGCTTAAGTACTGCAACATTAACCTTATCCCAGAAGTTGCGGGTAAGCTTACAAATATTTATGTTAATGAGGTTTCGATCTTTTTTTGGTAAGTCTTTCTACGTGTTTACTAATTTTTCACTAGGAAATGACTGAATGAATGAAAAATGAGATAATTTAGCATACGCGCCTACCACTACTATCATCCACTAACCTGAAATTAGATTTCTGAACTTACGTCTTTATTAATGATTTGGAGTTAGATTGATTCTTGTAATTCATCTGAAGATATTAATTTGGACAAAGTTTTATAATGAAATCAACAACCCTACTGAGACATTGGACGAAACAGTATTCTAAGCAGTAAGTACACAAATGGTAGAACTCAAACATTAATTCCATTTAAAACAAATGGTTGTTAAGAGGTTTGTTTTAAGTGAGAGTATTGTTTTAAACCAGTGAGGAAACAACGAAATTGCTACGAAATACCTCCTGTGAGCGCGGGGAAGACATTATTCGTAGAACGATTTAATCATCCAAATAGTTCTGAACAAAGACAAGTGATGTTATGAAATACCAGCTCTTGTCCATGACCTTGCCTACATTTTGAATTTATTTATCTCTGTTATAGGAAACACTTTATCGAATGGAGTAAAAAGGAAACTATGATCTTTTCTGAGTCATAGACTGCCTACATGCAACTTTAGAACATCTAATAACTGTTAATCCTACAATAAACATTGTATTGTTAGTCGAAAGACTCGCGTATACATCTACTTACGCTATTCTACGACGAGGTTTAGACTTGATTCTAGACATTTGTGACAAGGGTGTGGCTATCTGTAAGATCTGGTTAACTATTTAATACTGGCAAACTTCGTTTCACCAGTTTTGCTTGTACAGGAAACTTTAAATGCTGTTTTTGCTAGTTTCCTCGCAGTTTTCCTTTTGCTTATCTTTTAAACCATCCTTAAACTTCCACAATTAAAAACCAAAATTAGTCTAATCGGTCCAGCTGTTATTGATTTTTAGCGAGACTAACGAACAGCAATTTACTTTTATATACAGCGTTAAATAAATTTAAAGGTCTAGCCAAATTTTGAGAGATCGTTCGGAATCGATAACATTTTCGTGATATGAAATAATTAATCATAATTTTTATCCAAGCAAAATACAAGATGCATGGTTATAACGCATGCGCAAGCTGGTGTTGTACAAGTTACAACGTAGAGTGACAACAAATGAAGTATTTTTGCGGACTACTACTTTTAAACGAATTTTTATGTCTGCAAATATTACAATTTGCCAATAATATTTAATATACATTATCATTTTAACTTCAACTGCCTTATCTTTGAATTTGATCAGTCCCTTGAAAGTTACCTTGTATAAGACATCGCTTCAATAGTCTAGTGGTCTGGTATTGGCGTTATCTACATGAGGTCTTAGATTCAATTTCCGGGTCAAGTGACTGAAAAACTCTAATAAAAACAATTTTTATTATATTAAATTAGACAAGTTTCGGGAATAAAGATAAATTCCTGATTGGCGACAGGTTTGTCGCCTATGATCTTGCAAGATTAAGGTGCCTTCGGCTAGTCCTGAGTGCCCTGGTTGTATCTCTATGGATACGGATGCTTACTTTTTCTTTTTAAATTGAAATTTGGTAGAAAAATTCAAATTTACAAATATATCGTATTTCGTAATTTTTTTAAGGATTAACACCTATAAAATGAAAAAGGTATTGTATACTCTTTCCTGAAATTTGAAATCATGATGTTACAACCTATGTTACGACGAATTTGTGTGTGTTATCCATTACCCTCGAGCACACAATATTTGATAAAATCTATCCATCTCAAATCAAATCAATCAAAAGTAAAACTGTCGTATAGAAGTTAAAGAGATATTAAAAGATTCCTTTGTAAAGATATTATCCTTTGTACAGAGATATCATAGCAGTGGGTTCATCAATAAATACCAAGTTTATGTATAAGTGTAAATTGTACAGTTGTTATAGAATACTAGCAAAATTAACACTTAGTAGGATTGGTAAGATATACATGGACTTTAGGAACTAGCACCAGTACCTATTCAAAAAGCTTACTTGGCTAAGTATTTTAAAAAGGCTGTGCGAAGTACGACATTTAAATGTGCGTTTCTTACGTCAAGCCATACAATTCATGAATTGATATTGAACTAAATATTGTTCATGAATTGAATGGCTTGACGTAAGAAACGCATAGCTAAATGTCGTTCTTCGCGCAGCGTTTTTTCATTACTTAACCAAATAATCTTCTTGAATGCGGGTATTAGTATACAATCCTGTGACATTTACTTACATAATAGTATACATGTCATAGAAGCCAAAGACGTTCATACATTGCCAACCCGAGATATTGAGCAGTAAGTGAAGTCTACCGTTAACCTTTCTAAGTTGAAATAAGACATTGGTGACTACTTTGCTATGCACTCACCAAACTTATTTTGAGTGTATGCCATCTTTTCCCAATGAAACAAAAAGAAAACACAGAATATTTTAAACATGTCAGATTAGCCCCTATTTGTCAACTTGTGACGTTTATTATCAACGTTTTTATAAGAAGAATAGTAGAAGTTATACTTCTTTGGCGTAACAATCCAAAAAAAAAACAAATGATAACACAACGCATACATACATATATATATAAATAACACACAACAATAATTAAAAATCATAGAATATAAGTAAAAATAAAAAGGTTCGCAACTAACTTTAGGGTGTTGCTTTTGACTGTCACATTTATCTGTCGGTGTGCGCGCACATTGTAAAAATTCACTCTCATCATTTTTCCCAATCGTGCCAAAAGAAGTATAACTTCAGTAATATTTAATCTTATTTCTCCGGTTCCGGTTTGGTTCCCTTAGTTAACTCGAGTCGTCTGTGTATAGTAGACCACCTACTGTACTGCTTTACAACTAGTTAGAGGCGGGAAAATGTTTATACCAAGAAGACCACTGGTGGAAGAATGCTTTACAGCACCTTGCCCGGGTAGGGATCCACTGCCTTACCTAACCTTGCCGCCATGACGACAGTGTCATGTTCCTGACTTTCATAATTACATGATATAGCTGGTAGGTTGCACATTACGCGTAACAACCGTGCCAAAGGATAGCGACGTACCTATAAAATATATTTTTTATGTTATAGGAAGGCAAACAAGCAGACGGATTCCCTGATGGTAAGAAATTCACGCCGCCTAGAGACACCAAAGATGGTAATGGTGCGTTGCCAACATGAGGTCAAAATGTTAGGCCCCGAGCAAAAGTAAGTTTACCGGCTACCTTACCCTCCGAACCGGAACACGCCTTGACGTTATGGAGCGGGAATAGGTAAGGCGGAGGTACCAATCTGGGTGAGTCGCTGCTAAACTCTACCACCTAGTCAGATGTCACTTTGCTAGTGATGATAAGTCTATGCTCGCCTTTTACGAGCTGCCTGGCAAGAAAGGCAGATGGTCAATTCTGCAAAGGAGCCCGGACCAACACGGAGAATATTTATAGGCCATGGCTATCTCTTACCATCACGGAAGTCGCTTGCTCTCACGCTACTGTGAAATCAGACAGCAATGTGTCCGGCGGTATCCGATCAAATTATTGCGAAAGTCTCTACCCGCCCTCTACCATTAGTCATTCGTTCGTAAACAAAATGTGTCCTGGACTGGAAATTAAATTTCTAACCGTGTCCGCTATAAATATGGCGAACGTGGGTAGTCGATGACATTTAACTTTTGAAAGTACGTTATATAATGCAATACTTAGCTCTACGCTCACAGCGTGTTTACCTTAGAGTTTGCCCTCAATTACCCTAGAAGTTTTCTCTTCTAATTTATTATCTTTTCCTTTGAATTGTATTTGTGTATTGAAACTTGTAATGGGGACAATCCAGTGGTGACCATGCTTAAGTGCGGCATGACTAGTTATCTTCCCCTAAATCTCGTTCTTTTGTGAAACCCATAGAACTATCGGGATAAATATTAGCCTGCCATTACAAAAAACGTCACTTCGTCAACATTAACAGTAATAATCCTTTAAAATTAATATTACAAACAGTCACATATTACACCAATGAAATGATCAAGGTCCTAATAATTAAGAAACATTTAATTACGATCATTACGCAATGTCATAAAAATCTTCGGCGCCATCATATGACAGTGTAATAGTAATAAGTTATGGCTGTTTTATGGCCAGCATCTTTTATATAAAATCAATATGAAGTGGAACTATAGGACACATAAAGTTGTTGAGGCGTACCAACAGTTGTTGTCCATACAGTTTTAAGCCCAGTTTAATTAGGGTCGTTGCATTTAGGCACGATGTAAAGTAAGCAAAACATTTAAAAAATTTTTTTATGACATTGGAAGGCAAACAAGCAGACGGGTTTCCTGATGGTAAGAAATACCCGCCGCCTAGAGACACCAAAGGTGGTAATGGTGCGTTGCCAACCAGAGGCTGGGATATTAGGCCTCGAGCAAAATTAAGTTTACCGGCTACCCTACCTTTAGAACCGGAGCACGTCTTGAAGTTATGGCGCGGGAATAACCTAGACGGTGGTACCAATCTGGGTGAGTCGCTGCGGAACTCTGCCACCTAGTCAAATGTCACGGTGTTAGTGACGGTAAACCAATGCTCGCCTTTTACGAGCTGCCTTGCATAGGAAGGCAGATGGTCTATTCTACAAAGGAGCTCGGACCAACACGAGGAAAAACACATATCTTTCAAATGTCCAAATGTCTTCAAACCAAACGTCCTACACATTATTTTATGTCACAGTATTTATTGTTTTATGAAATTTTATGACGTTGCATTAACAAATACATACAACACTAAATGTATGCACTCTTTGAATAATAATGATATTGATATATGCGATGGATATATCACGCTACTTTTTCGCCATAATGTAACATAAAAAACTATACGAACATGGCGGACATGAACGCACGTAGTACACGTTGTTACGAAATTCAAATTTCATGCCAGGAGTACCAACATCACGTGAGAACAAGGTTAGAAATGTACAAAGAAATCACACCGTGCCAAGGTCAAATATTTACATTCTCAAAATCCTTCATCTTTATTCTCTAGATATCGCCATAATCACGTAACGGTGTATCCAGAAAATCTGTGGCATGATTACAAGGATAAACCTGGATAAGTTACAATTTGAGTACAAAATTTTGTAAAAGACTAGGTATTCAACAACCTTTTTCGTTGATATGACAAAGTTGTATTAGAAGTAAATCGTCTAACGTGTTATACTTACTTTCTTTCAAGTACATGAGATAATTGAAAATAGCAGTTTAGGTCATTCTTCATTCTGTCTGCGTTGAATTTTAGAGCAGATGGGTTAGAGGTCAATTAGTCAATTTTTATTTTGTTTGTTTAGGTGGTATGTATTACTGTTACCACAATGTTTGTGCTCCAAGTTGTTGTTTTTCGTGTTTAAAGTGCATTGTAGCTGGTTAACATGTTGCTCTTAAATCAGAAATGTCCCTTTAACACGAATGGTGTATATAGAACGATATTTCATAACATCAGAAAACTCATCCTAATGTTTGCTTACCTACTTCCAAATAAAACTGTATTCAAGTTTAAGTATATTTATTGTCATGTTTATTTTGTTATTTTATGAGTTAGTCAAAAGCAAGCAATTTTGCAAAATATTAAAATAGTTCCAAATGATTTTTTTTGTTTTGTTGGTAGAAAAATAAGCTTGTTATTATTATTGGTCGTTGCCTCATTGGTCAAGTGGCCAGCGTACTCGCCTAACTGCATCGACGAATCGCGAGGCTCGGGTTCAATTCCCGACGGGGGCAGGCATTTGTGTGATGAACATTTAGATGTCAGCATTTCCGGGTCTGGGTGTTTATTAAATGTATTCTGGTATTTATTTAAGTATTTCTATGTATTAGTATCGTTGACTAACACCCATAACACGAGCATATAATTTGCTTACTTTGGGGATGGATTCAATTTCTGTGACTTGTCCAGAGATATTTATTTATTTATTTTATTTATATTAATAAATTAGCTTGTTATTATTATCATATTAATAAGTAAGGTTTTATACAGATTAATAAGAGTATTAGACTTTTGACCTTTGAATTCTTGAAGAATTCCTTCCTTAAGTTAAATAGACGCCTAAAACATAATTTTCTCCATGGTGGAATGGTGAGATGAAAAGCATTTTCCTTAAAAAACACCGACATTTTCTTATTAGTCGAGTGCTTCAACATAATGAAGTAGAGCGAACGAAAAATAAAGCCGAACTTGTTATTACTTTGCATGTTGAATTATGTTTGTGTCAGAATTCAGTCGTCTTAAAAGTTTTAAATAAAAACTTACTCGATATATTACTTGTTTCAATGAATTTTTAAATTACTGAACAAACGTTTATTAAGATTCTGGCAGCTATTATCAACATCATGTCCCCAAGTTTGATTTTTTTTGTGAAGTCAGATTTTGTATTTATCTTTTTCTTCTAGAGAAACAAATTATTAATTACAAAGTATTCATATTTTTAAATGAAGAAACACTTGTACTGTTTTAAGTATCACGTATAATTTATTATTTTACTAGCTTCCGCCCGTGACTCCGTCCGAGCAGATGTCGGTCTAAAACTGAAAAATTAAGATTTTTTTCTATGTATTTTTTCAGGATAAAAAAGTATCATATTTTATGCCCAGGATAATAAGGTATAATTATACCAAGTTTCATCGAAATCGAACCGTTA
>NJDD01004910.1:122473-136644 GCA_002245505.1 Calephelis nemesis | reverse complement strand
CCGCCACATGAATAGGCTCTGCGAATGGCATCACTTTAATACTTTACTAGCTTTAGTTAATATTTAATCATTTCTAAGAAACAAGAAAGAGAGGCTTTTCAATTTTGCAAATAAGTATGGTGATGTAATTTATAATTGACTAGCTGCGCCCCGCGGTTTCACCCGCGTAAGTCCCAATCCCGCGGGACCTCCGGGATAAAAAGTAGCCTATATGTTATTCTGGGTCTTCAGCTACCTACATACCAAATTTCATCGTAATCGGCTTTGTAGTTTTTGCGTGAAAGAGTAACAAACATCCATACATCCATACATACAAACTTTCGCATTTATAATATTAATAGGATTATAATGAGTTTATGGTAATTCAAAATTCCAGCTGTTACATATAAATTTAAAGACATTGATTCAGTGCTCTTTCAAATAACTAACTTTTGTAACTTTGTAATCTCGACATATTCTTCCAGCTGATTAATTAATAGTAGTGGTCGCCCGTTGGTCGAAATTCGACCATAACACATTTTAATATCTTGTTGATAAGATCGCCATCTTCATTTCTCAAGACCAACTTTATTTCCAAACTTTTTAGTGCACCATCTGCGATCTTTTATCGTTATCATCATTATATTTGTTTGTGTGTGTCAAATGCATGGTAGTGTGGGTAATGTTTTATTTACTGATTTTATGTACTTTATAAGCATTATTATTGAAAAATATTAGCGTTCTGCACATTTCCTACACATAAACTATAAGTGTGCCAAATTTTATGCACCTGCGTCCTTTTACCTTTGGTAAAAAGGGTCCAAGGTTTTGACATCACGTATTAATATATAAATGCTTTCCAAATAGTTTTTTGACTTTACTTTGTGGACGTGGTGTCGTTTTAGGATTTAATTAAATTCGTTACAAATCGTGTAGTTGTAACATAATTTTAATTTACCTTTTTCTGTACTAGTTTTCATCCGCGGCCTTGCCCGCTTCTATTTTATTTGCCATTCTGATGCACATTATGAGGTATAAGCTATATACTGAGCAGTTTTATCTAAAACCGTTTAGTAATTTAAAAGTAAAAACCATTCAAATATCCGTTGTTACAAACTTTTGCATTTACTTTACATTATGTTTTACTTTTGTAGTAAGAACGGTTACTCAACAGAATGGACTTGGTTAAAAATCAGACTTCATAATCAATGTCTGAATTAATTTTCCCCGTGTTGGTCCGGGCCCCTTTGTTCCCCGTGTTGGTCCGGGCCCCTTTGTAGAATAGACCATCTGCCTTTTCTTGTCAGGCAGCTCGTAAAAGGCGAGCATAGGCTTATCATCACTAGTAGAGTTTCGCAGCGACTCGACCGGATTGGTACCACCGCCTTACCTATTCCTGCCGCCATAACGTCACGACGTGTTCCGGTTCGGAGGGTAAGGTAGCCGGTAAACTTACTTTTGCTCAAGGCCTAATATCCTGACATCAGGTTGGCAACGCACCATTACCATCTTTGGTGTCTCTAGGCGGCTTGAATTTTTTACCATCAGGAAATCCGTCTGCTTGTTTGCCTTCCTATAACATAAAAAAAAATCTCCCCATAAATTGTAAAAACGCTGTACCTAATTACTTTATCCGTAAGTTTATTATCAGATTAACACTTTACGAAATAAATTGAGCAAAAGCTAATGAGCCAGGTGAAGGTAGATATAGATCTTAGTGTGGGACTGCGAGTCCGGTTTGGTGGTAGTTTTTTTGTGTCAATCTTGGGTATGGTTGTACAAACATATCCATGTCAGTACTCGCAAAATACCTCGAAATTCTGTAAGAATTCGTTCAGAAGGTTTTGAGTGAAAACTGAACAAACTTACAGACAAACTGACAAAAAATTCAATAATACTCGTTTTGGGTTATGCATCCTGTGTAAAATACTTAGCAATTACTGTTTTTAAAAAGTAATTCATGAACAGATTTAGTTTACTATGTAAGGAATATAATATTTTCTTTTCATTTGGAGAAAACTCATTAAGTTTCATGATGAATGGATATTATTACGGTGATTCTAGTAAATAATTTATTTTTAGGATTAAGTAGCAAGCACAGCTGACATCCAGTGGGAGTAACAAAGGAGAGTTTTATTTACGAAGAATTTAAGAGCAACACGGGAGCTTTGTATTGTTTTACATATAGTTTCCCTCGACTTTGTTCACGTCAATCTTAGATACATAGTGTATTTTAGGTGTTCATTTACATATTCCATTGGTAGTAACGGCGGTTACCGACATGAAAAATTACCAACTGGAATGTTAAGCCTGTTGCGTATGTTAAGTTAACGGCTACTGTTAAGTACATCAAATGCCGTTTCATATTTAATACTTAATCAAAATTAATTATGAACATTTTGTCTGTTTGTCTGTAGTTTTAAGGTCCGCCATTCGCACTTTATCTACTGAACTGATCGTGGCATCATTTTGCCACCGAGGTTATATTTCTTTTAGCTATTTTTATCCCGTTTACATAAAAAGTTTTCATGAGGAATTAAAAAGACAAAATAAAAACGTATCTAACATTCACAAACCCTTGGTCCGACTAATGTAGTTTTTTTTTATTTGACAGAATATACTTTATTTCATGTGTTTTATCCAAGTTATTAGTTATGTAGTTAAAAATTAGATATTAAACTTTTAATATAAATGACCAAACTAACTTTCGTAACTCAAAAACTTGTTCAGAAGCATTCGAACGTACAACTTTCATGAAATATTTTAGATAGGTTACATCTGTCGCCGGTTTTTGGACTTCTGTTTAAACGAACGAATTTCATATAAATACTTACATGTAAAATGTTTAAAATTTGACATAAGGTAGATTTTATTTTACTACTTAAAATAATATCACTTTATGTGAAAATCGTTGTTGATTAAACGTTTACCAGACTACAGTACTCACGTTATCAGTTTAATGGTTGGATATTTAGCTTTTTTTTTTTTTTGAATGACTAAATTGTTGCTAATCTCGCGATTTTATGCAACTTCACCGAGCTTTGTGGGCCGAGCAGAGTGCTCAGCCCGAGACATCATTATTTAGATGGATTGGACTGTTCCCTACAACGCCAGCAACAAGGGTTGTCTCCCGGGAGACCGTACCTCGACTTGGTGCTGCGTTCTGGTTACTGGGTGGATTGGAAGGAGGAGTATTGGCGGCTCTTTGCCCGGCGTTAGGCGCCGGGCGCAAGAGAGGTCTTCGTCGCCGAGACCGGAGGCGACGGTGTCGTGTGGGATATTTAGCTGACCCGCGCCATACATACTGTTGTGGTAAACCCAACCCTCTTAATAAAGTGTTAGGCACGGTTCATACGGTGCGGCTACAGACGCCCAACCGCGATGGCTCAGCTTCCTCTCACATATGCCATTACGAAGATTTTCAATTGTAATAATTGATGTTAGCTTTAATAATTCATTAAAAAATTATTTAATAATATGGTTTGATCTTACATTATTTAACGTGATAGTTTGGTTGAAAAGATAATTATAATTTTACTCCATTCTCTTTGATCCATTTGTAATTGCACTCTTCAAGTTCCCTCTCGAAACACTTGTTACTATAGCCGTTCTTTCTTTTCTCAAGCAATGAGGCTTTGGAATTCTCTCTCCGTAGATATCAGGAAAGCTCCAAAAATATTCATATTTTTAAAAGTATGTTAAAGCGTCATTTTCTGTATTCACTGTAATGTAGTTTGCATTTGACTTTCCTTGTTTGTTTTAAATACTAATTATTAAAACAAGTTTCTGCTTTTAGAATAATTTGTGACGTCTAGTATTAGATGCATTTTTTATATTTTTAAGAGCACCATTAAACAGTATCCCGCTAAATCTTGTTCCATACTTTAGGATTATCTGGAAAAGATCGCTACCATGGCGATAAGGCCGTCTTTGTGTATCTTCTTAGTGTTAGTTATTTTAATGTATCTGTAATTTATTTGTATTTGATGCATAATAAAGAGTTATTGTATTGTATACGACGCAAAAGTAACTATTCTAAATTTAATTTATAATTATTAAATCATTAAAAACATCAAGATTGTTTAATATATATATCGTAATATAAGAAGCAAATATATTTATTTAAAGTAAAAAGATAAAGCTTTAATAAGAGTGGCGTGAAACCGTTAACTGTAGCTAGTGATCTAACAAAGTGAACAACGATAAAAAAATAAAAAAAATGCAAACATCTCTTTGATGAATGGACAGCGTTTTGTTTGGTCAAAGCTCTACAATATTGTTCTCTTGTTATAATAAAGCAGTTAAAATCACAGAAGCTGTTCGATGAAGCAAATGCATCCTCCATACAATATTCTGTTTGACATGAAATTGCGTTTGTTTTGAAACTACGATCACAAAGGATTCGTTATCCAATCTTTCTCCCCTCTTCCATCAAAATAGTTAGTATTTGTAATTATCGTGTTGAAGTTGCTGACTAGGCTACAGTATTTTCGTAACTAATTATAGTTTTAATAAATATGGATAGGTAATTTAAATTCTTGGTTTCCCGTTACAACATCTTACTCATTTCCATTGTTATATTCGTATGTTTAAAGGTTGCCTTTGTTTAAAACAGTAAATAAATACACATATTAATGACTACGCTAGTCTTAATAACAATTAAATAGTTCTCCAAAATAAATTGGAGTATATTACATAAAAAGGAAGAAAACAATTGCATTATCAAAATTCAAAAAGTGCTTTTAAGGATGAATTTGAAGTTCGAAGAAAATGTATTGAAGTTCGTCTTTAATTTATTCAAATATTACTGTTATTACAAATTTTAAGGAAAGAAAAAATTTCGCCCAGGCCCTGTGTAAGTGATAAAATAAAAATACCATTATTGCTATTCTATTTCCAGTATAACAGAGGTAAGATAAGCCTTTATTTTGCTAATTCCGCGTAAGCAGTGTACCTAATTGTTGTGGCAAACGACACAGAATGTGACAAGCCTAACTGACATCCTCAGGAAATCGACCGTACTGTACAAACGACGACACACGAGCGTCGTGTGTCGTCGTTTGTTATCCTCGGTGTCGAGGCGAAACGTACGTCGAGTGCGATTTGGTGTTCTCTGTGGTGAGTTCTACGACAAAGTTGGCGAAGGACGTGACAAGTGGTTTGGTTTCCCGAGTTCGGACTCTATTTGTGATCTGGTCGCGGTGGTGGGAGGTGGGAACTTTAGGTAGAGTTGTCGCATGTAAAGAACATGACAATTTATATTGTTTCCGAGCTCTTCCTACATTCGTGTTCTGGTGGCGGAGGTGGGTGGTGGGAACGTCAGTTAGGCTTGTCACATTCTGTGTCGTTTGGAGGATTATTTGCCACAACAGTTATACCTACTGCTTACGCGGGATGAGCAAACTAAAGGCTTATTTTACATCTGTTACAATGGATTTCCGCAAAGTAACTCCTGATTCAATAAAATATTTCCAGTATGTTTAAAATTAATATCGGCTATGACAATAGTTTACCTTGTTGGCTATTTGTACCGATATTGAACTATTTTTGTAAGGTAACAATCAAATGAATCGTTTACAAATTATCGCCCAATGATGCGACAGTTATTTGTAACCGAGTACTAAAGGGAGGAAGTTATTAAATCGACTGGAAATCGCCTTTTGTGTGTTTGTTACGCCATTACTATACATATTTTTAAGTTCCTTTTTTTGGAAAGTAGAAAGAAAGAAAGAAAATTATTTATTTGCGGAAATATGTGTGTAAATGAGATGTTCAAAAATATTTAAGTATATCAACATATTCCACCATATTTTGGTGTGCAAATATTTTAACATTTATAAAAAATATTATTTAATTACATATGCTTTAACTTTTAAGCCAATCATTTGTATTTATAACTAATTTAATAATTTATTACCAAAACATTTAAAAACTATAATTAAATTTAACCCTGTCTACCGTAAACTACCACCGTTTCCAAACCTAGCCAGACAGGAGAAGAAACGGCGAAACAAACTCCTCGGCAACCATCACTTTCGTTATATTTAGTTAATAATTATTAGTTATTTTACTATAAATTCTTTTGTAGGTGGTCACCGTCAACAGTATCGTCGAAGTACGTGAGAATGTATGTATTATTAAGTATATTTCGAAAACCACTTGTTGGCAAAATTAATATGGGACCTTCTCAAAATCATCAAACAATCAAACATCGTGATGTTCAAACATCGAGGAATTCAGTTTATGCAGTTTTATTGCGCTTAAGTTAGTTTTATGTATTTTGTTTAGATTAATATTTTTAGAATTGTAATATCTTTGAATAGAATATTAGATTAGAATATTGATACGAAAAAATGGATAGGGATTGAAAGTCATGAATAAGATATTATTTATTTAGTATACTAGCTGTTTCTTTAAACTTTTTTTCTACAAATCAGTTTGCATAAAAAAACCAAAAGTTTTCCTAGTTTTCCCGGAGTCCGAACGGTATAAAAAGTATCCCGTGTCCTTTGCCTAGCTCAAAGCAAAATTCCTATCCATCCTCTCCGTCAATTTTCAGCCAAATTGGTTCAGCCGTTCCTGAGTTACGAATAGTTAAACTAACACGACTTTCTTTTATATACAGAGTTACTGGTAATTAACGCGTAGCCATAACAGGTTTAGTATATCAATAGCAACAACTTTTGTTTTACAAAAATTTCTCTATACATTTTATCAGAGGACGATGAACTTTTTGTATGGAAAACCAAAATAAAATGTATCTTTACGCCCATATCCCCGAAGAGGTAGGCAGAGGCACAACCAGGGCACCCACGACCAGTCAAAGACACTAAGTCCCACAATGTGATAGGTGACAAGCCTATCGCCAACCGGGCACATTTCCAATCCCGAGCAACGTTTTCTTTTATTAGAAAATTAGAAAAGTCCAATTTTCTTTTTTTTGCCGACCCGGGATTCGAACCCGGGACATCAAGCAGTCAATTCCAACAACTGAACCGCTAAACCACAGAGGCGACATGGAGAACCAAATTCTGTTTTTGCGATTTTTTAAAAAAATATTGCTTTTGATATATTAAAGCCGCCGTATAAAGGTGATGCGTTAGTTACCAGTAACCCTATATATCAGACATGGTGTCATAACCACAATAGATAAGATAATATTCTTTAATGTTTTGAATTTTTTTTGCCATCATCAATAATTTCCGCTCTGAAACTTATTTTATGGCGCATTTCTTCACAGTTTCCGTTACACTCCGGAAATATCGGTAAGGGCACCTATTCAATAGTAGTAGTAGTATTGAATAGGTGCCCTTACCAATATTTCCGGAGTGTAACGGAAACTGTAAAGAAATGCGCCATAAAATCAATCCTATTCACCTCTGGCAATTAGTTGTAGAGCCTGTGTTACTCAGTGGTAATGTAACATTCCAATTTATTAAATAACTAGCTGCGCCCCGCGGTTTCACCCGCGTAAGTCCCAATCCCACGGGAACTCCGGGATAAAAAGTAGCCTATATGTTATTCTGGGTCTTCAGCTTTTTCATCGTAATCGGCTTTGTAGTTTTTGCGTGAAAGAGTAACAAACATCCATACATCCATACATACAAACTTTCGCATTTATAATATTAATAGGATTCTTGAAATCGTATATCTTAATATCTTCACGCCAAGTCCAAACTTGTTAGGCAGAAAGAATCGATTAGAAATCAGTTCAGCAGTTTTTGTGTTTAGTTTTCATAAATATCCAAATACACAAAATATACTTTTTTTGATAGTGCAGATAATACGTTTTAGTTTGAGATGCCTATGTCGACGAAATATACCTACAAAATAATATATCATTTCACATCGTGGTGATATACTTAGACAACTCGTACTGCTTGGCATAAATCTCAATCTCAGTGTAACTTGTAGCTAATTTATTTTTTCATGCAGAAAAAAGCATCTTCACACCCATATCCCCAAAAAAGGTAGGCAGAGGCACAACCTGGGCACCTACGACTAGCCGAAGACAATAAGTCACACAATGCGATAGGTGGCAAGCCTCGCCAACATTTTCAATCCCGAGCAACATTTTTTTAATTAGAACATTGAAAAAACCCAAATTTTTTTTTGTTACCCGACCCGGAATTCGAACCTGGGACCTCATGCAGTCAAATCCAACAACTGAACCGCTAGATCACAATGCAAGAGGGACTTTTAGCATAAGTAAAGTCTTTTGCTTTTTGCTATCAAGCCATATTAAACCTATGTGATATAGTATAACGTAGATCAACAAAACTTCGGATTCGATTTATAAGTAAAACTAAAAAAAAATATAACTATTCTCACGTTGCCTCAGTGTTCTTTGTAAGTTTGCTTGACTTTTTATACCGATCCTAAGTGTAATCCCATATCACAGAAAAGAGGTAGATTCCTCAAACTTCACTTCATAAGTTTTATTATTGGACGCTTTTATAACTTTCATAAGACCTCAAATTTATTACGAGTTTTCCGAAGAAAATAGAATATTATTGGTTATTGCTTTGTCGGTAAAATGACATATAGATTGTAAAAATTGGAAAACTTTTTCCAATATACACGTTGATTGATTTATATTATTTTCTTCCTAGCATATGTTAATTCCAGCTCTAGCATAAACATGTATCGACTACTTAGAAGCGAAGCCGAATCCGATGATGTAATTTATTTAAAAACACTTGTACTTTCCGCAATATATTTTATTATTTTTTTATTTTTATAATTTAGCCAACCGGTTTAGCTATTTTTTATTTTTATAATTTAGCCAACCGGTTTCGCTATACAAGCATCATCAGGACTATAGGTGCGTTGCCAGCTTAAGACTGAGATTGTTCATGGGTAATTTCTTTATTGTTTTCATCCAAACCGCTAAACTGCAATAACCAGCATTTACACGTTAAGGCGACGAAAAATTGTAAGTTAGACAAGTCCGAAGGTGTATGTATTTGCATACTATATTCCATCTACCTACCACTTTTGTTAGATAAGCTACCTGCATATTCTCATTAAAGTCGGTTTAGCAGTCGAGCAGTATTTTTTTTTTTGAAAAAGTTTTTTGCTGATGGAGATTTTGGTGATATATAATACCTACAGTATTATTTGGCATTTACTGCTTGTAGATTGTCACAAAATTAAATTAGTTGCTATTAAAAATAAATTTAATCTAAGTACATTTTTCAGGTGGTAAACAGGAAAATAGTCATTTTGAATAAAATGTAGACTACATACAATTGTTAAGTTTATTATTTTTAAAATTTTCCAAGTGAAAGTTACAAATATTACCCAATAAAATAAATTTGTTGAACTCTCCTACTTCGGAATGAATATCGTTATGTTTATTTTACATTATAATGTACTACTATCAAGGGCAAATCGGACCGCTTAATTTTGATTTCATTAAACATTTGTTCAAATGTCGGTATCGCCTATTTTGAACCTTTTCAATTATATAATGTTTACTTAATTATGCTTATTATTTTAATGTTTTAAACATATCTTAATTGATTTTACTTTTCATTATTTACTATTTATGTTTACTCGTATTAGTTTTGATTTAAGACTGTTTCAATCCAATAAAACATTTTTTTTTTAAATAAAGCACATGAATACAATTCTTATTTCGTTTTATTAAAATATAAGTGATGTGATAATAGCGGCAAGTTATTAATGCTGTAAGAAATATATTCACTATTGCAATTAAAAATTTAACTAAACGATCATAAAAGTCTTACAATTTTAATATTAAGAAATATCGTTAATTCGCCGTCATTATATTTCCAATTTCATTGCAAATTCCGATACCGAATTATAATTTCTTAATATTTATTTCTGCAGCAACATAAAAGGTTATTAACGATGCCTATTCATAGTCCAAGTTTAGATAAAAGTAGCCTACCATATCACTTACCTCATATTCTATTGACGTCAAAATACAACCATTACCGTTCAACCCCTGTCATATTCATATAAACTATATGTCACGTTATTCACATCAATTCGGTAATTATTGTCTTTTAACACAAATTAGTTTTAATTCACAATCAAAGTTTTTATTTGAAATTAAATTAAAATGTTTAAGAAAAAAGTCTTTAGTTAAAACAGAAAATTACAGTTTATTTTTAAATAAAAAACACTGGCTGAATAAAAAATGAAAATTCAATTCTAAATTCAAATACGTTCGTTTTCCGCTAAACAAACTTCAGAGGGCGAGAAGCATTCGTCTCGACTGCCCGCGCTGGGATCTCGACATAGACTATGCTCCCTGCTATCAGTTCGATGGGACTCATACTTGACATGTACTACTCAATTAGATGTTGGTAAATTTTCCGAGATCTTTATTTTCATTATACTCATTTATTATAATATTTATAATTAGGAAATGATTCTGAGTTTGCCTATTTTTTAGTAATTCAAGTTATTTGAAGATACGAATTGCCTGTAATAGGGAAAATTAATTTAAATTTTTTATAGTTAATTTTGTTTTGTGATACCATGGACATTATTATCACCATTCTGATGAGCCCTTACGCGTCCTTCCTAAATAACACCACATGGTCTAGATCTCTAACGAAGTTGTCCTAAATAAATATGTTTGTAAATAAATTTGTAATTTGTTATCTAATTGGCCAATTTTACTGATATTATACCTTTTTAGCAGACAGGCAAAAATACACAAATCATACTTGATTGAGTAATTGAGTATAAGCTCTTACAAGACGACGGAAAAATACTTGAGTAATAAAATATTGCCAAAATTACGTCGGAAAATTTATTGACAGCAACAGATATTTTCATCACAATAATTGCTATTTATTCTGTATCTGTGATATTAAATTCACATTTTATTAGACAGATGTACGCTCGAGGCTTCACTCGACTTATTAAACTTATTGGTGGTAATTTTATTGCGCACTCACTAAACTTATTTTAAGTTATACAAAACACTTTTAGCGCTGTCAAATTAGACCGTACACGTCATTTCTACGGACGTTTAAACTATTACTCGGAAAACGTCGATTAAAAACATCAGGATTTGACATGTTCGGACTAATCTGACGTGTCTAAAACGTTCCATCTTTTTTGTTTTTGTTTCATTTGAAAAAGATAGCATGCATCTAAATTAAGTTTAGTTTGTGAACAGCAGAATTACCACCAATGTCTCTGATTTTAACTTGACCGATTTTGGAATATCCTTCTAGAGAGAGTTACGAAATTAATAAGATTAGTTGTTTTAATATATAAGATAGTGGACAAGCAGCCGGCTCTATTAGTCGTCGTCGCCTACATACACTATATATGTCACTATTGCTGATCAGACAGAGGTCACCCTGTCCACCAGAACGGAACACAATATAGGATAAGTAAATGACGGATGGTACTTCTGCTTGTCAAGAGTCAACTACCTAGCACAACTTCACATATTTTTGATAACTTCACATGTTTTTGATAACTTCACATATTTTTGATAACTTTACATATTTTTGATAACTTCACATATTTTTGATAACTTCACATATTTTTGATAACTTCACATATTTTTGATAACTTTACATATTTTTGATAACTTCACATATTTTTGATAACTTCACATATTTTTGATAACTTCACAAATTTTTGATAACTTCACATATTTTTGATAACTTCACATATTTTTGATAACTTCACATATTTTTCCGAAAACATTTCTTACCCTGCATAGCACCTTTGACGAATCAGTTACCGAGGCTTACTAGAGCTACTGGCTTACTAACCTTTAAGAAGAGAGCGTACTCATTCCTTAAAGTTCGTCAACGCGTCTGTGATACTTCTGGTGTTGCGGATGTCCGTGGGCGGAGGTGATCACTTTCCATCAGGTGACCCACTTGTTCGTTTGCCTTCTCATGTATAAAAAAACTGTCGTAACCCATAGTTACGGCACATTACCTTATAGTGGATGGAAACGTAATAACTTTCTGAAAGTAATCGTGGTTTATTCTAATTTAGAAGTGTCTGTGATTTCAGTTTAACTCGAAAACTTCGTGTAATTATCCGAGCTCGTATAAAATACGTTAGTTAGAGTGAACATAACCTGCACAGTGATCGCCAGAACACAAGTTATTTCCTCAAGTTAGTTCTCCGTCTGAAAGTCAATAAAGCTTGTGTTTTGAAATCCGTTTTATGTTATTCAATTTACAGCCGCCAGGACTTGTTTGAGCTTAAACATTACAAAAGTTATATTTAACGTACTGTTTATTACGAGTGTGATTCCGAATTTTGTTATTTACTAGCTTCCGCCCGCGACTCCGTCCGCGCGGTAGTCGGTCTTTGCGTGATAAACTGAAAAATTGAGTTTTTTTTCTACGTATTTTTCCAGGATAAAAAATATCCCATTTTATGCCCAGGATAATAAGGTATAATTATACCAAGTTTTATCGAAATCGAACCGTTAGTTTTCACGTGATGCCTGATAATACAGGCAGACAGACAGACAAAAATTTTTTTAATCACATAGTTGGGGTTGGTATCGATCCAGTAACTACTATATATTTTTTCAATATTTTCAATATACAGAATTGATCCTTCTACAGACTTATTATATGTATAGATTTTGAAACTAGCGGCCCGCCCTGGCTTCGCACGTTTACGAATTATACATATAAACCTGGCTATTATCGTGGGTACCCTGGTGTGTCCTCTGCCTGCCTCTTCGGGGATATGGGCGTGAAAATACTTTTTGAAATGAAACTTTTTTAGAATCGTTGTGATTTCAAAACGGGTGCAACGGAAAGACGACAGGTAAGAGGCACAAATATATATTCATCTCATTCTTTTGCAAATAAGAAACACAAATATATATTCATCTCATTCTTTTGTCGATTTACTGAAGTTTCACTTCTATCTTGTGTGAATCGCACACACACACCGTTTTTTTTACATGTAAACCTTCATCTTCAATCACTTTATCTAATAAAAAAACACATCAAAATATGTTACGTAGTTTTAAAGATTTAAGCGTACAAAGGGACATAGCGACAGAGGAAGTGACTTTGTTTTTTACTATGTGTTTAATTAGCGAAAAATATACATTAGGAGTGTAGGTAAAATAATCAAAAACTGCAGTTGGTTGTACTGAATGCTTTATTAGGTTAGTCTCATTGTGCTAGCTAGCTCATCCTACTAATGTTATAAGTAAATATGCAAGTTTGTATGTTTGTTACTCCTTCACGCAAAAAATTTAACCACTTTTCATATAATTCGGCACACACATAAAAGGTAACTAGGATTAACACATTGGATAGTTTTTATAGCTAGTTAGGAATATTTTAATTTAAGAATAAGCGATCAATCAGTTCTAAACGGAAATGAAAAAATAGTGATGCGAGGATTTTGTTATACAAGTATTATTTCAGTCATATTTCATAATTAGGGATTGCCCGCAGCTACGCCTCCATTACAGTTAGTGGACTTCTCCGCTGTAACCCGTTTAGATGTCGGTATCAAACATAGTCTATGTCATTCTTATACCTACTAATAAAATAAAGATAAACAAACACAGTATCGCTAAAGGAATTTGATCAGATGTAATAATTTTATTTAAATAAATTAGAAATTACTACACATTTTGAAAGAGTAAAAGTATCTTCACGCCCATCTCCCCGAAGAGGTAGGCAGAGGCACAACCAGGGCACCTACGACTAGCCGAAGATACAAAGTCCCATAATGTGATAGGTGGCAAGCCTGTCGACAACCGGGCACATTTCCAATCCCGACCAACATTTTTTTTTATTAGAAAATTGGAAAAATCCAATTTTCTTTTAGTTGGCCGACCCGGTATTCGAACCCGCGACCTCATACAGTCAAGTCCAATACCCGGACCGCTCGACCACAGAGGCGAGGCATTTTGAAAGAAAGAGAAAATTAGTAATTAGTGTGTTTCTACAATTATCCATCCTCAATTAATTGTATCTTCACTAAGCTAGTTATTCATAAAACCAGCATGCGATAGCTTGTCTGTCATTCCATACACTATAATGGCGCAGTCGTGTAAATTAAAGATAAACTTTTTAATTTGGAAGATGTCTTTCGGAAAAATAAAGGTTTATAATATGGTAAATGGTCGGGATTGGAAACGTGCCCGGTTGGCGATAGGTTTGCCACCTATCACATTATGGGACTTAGTATCTTCGGCTAGT
>NJDD01004910.1:98871-116353 GCA_002245505.1 Calephelis nemesis | reverse complement strand
TGCCCGCCTGTATAAAATAAATAAAACCTTATCTTTTACTTTAGACAGCCCTGTCATGAATGAATAAAAGTTACTAGTTTAACAAATTAGCGGTGCACACATGGAAAACAAAGGGGTAGATATAATTTACATCTGAAAATATATCACTGCTCTTTTACATCGCGTGTTAATTCGAGAACGACTTTACAATGTCTCTAAAAAGTTTTTCAATATATTTATAATGTTTTTACAAAAATTTCATAAAAACACACTAGTTTTACAAAAAAATGTTTTAAATTATAGTTACATTGAAAAAAATATCAACGTAACTGTGTGCAAAAAGTACTATTACATTCCAAGTGCGGACTGATCATGTTTAAATATAAAAATATTATGCCGTAAAATAATTATTCCGAAAAAAGTACTAGGAGTCCACAAGTGACAAGGAGTTCTGGTTATGAAAATTGGGAAAAAACTTTTTTAGTAACTGCTTACGAAAGAGAGAAAAAAAATGGTTGCCTGTAAAGTCGGTTTTACGGGCGATGATTTTACGTGACAACGTCTTTTTCTCGGTAGAATATTTATTGATATGAATATTATTAAAGAGTGGGAGAGAGACGCAAGGCATTCGCCGCTCCGGCGGGCCTCTCTCTCGTTCGGTGACTCATCGTAACGTTACCGGGCGTTACACTTTTTCAAGAGTGACTCCGAGCCGCAACCTAATTTTAGACGTTGTCACGTCAAAAATTCTTTGTAGGTACTGAACCAGTTCAAATTTTAGAAAATTTAGTTACGAACGTAGACGAAGCGGTACATTCTTTTATCCTCGTACGTTAATAAGTACGTAACAGATACACGCCAGTCCGGCGACGTTCGGCTGAATACTCGCTATGTCGACCGTGTAGTTATATTGATCGCATATTGATATCGCAGCTGTTTTGGCAGCCCAGCTTATGCTCATATGATTCCGATGCGAGTTTACACATGATAGAAATTACAAGCTAATTTAGTGAATCTTTTTTTATATTAGAAACAGGCATTAAGTTACAACAGCTCATAGACTTATGTAATAAAAATAATTAGCAGCAAATGCGAATAATGCGATGCAGATTTTAGAGAATTTATTAGCTATTTTTTTACAAAACCCTTCATCAAGTTTTAGAGGCAAAACCTTGCTAAGGAAGTTAGTCTAGAATTTAACTTTTCGAATAAAGATTGTGAGCCAGAAGCGAACTGTTGTAGATTTCGAGTGTACGACATCGCGCGTCAGTGTTTCTGGAGTGTTAGACAAACACACACCGGACACCACACTAAACGAGGTATGCTTTATTTGCATCCCTTAATTTTTTTTTGTCTTAAAATATTTCAAACTAGCTGCGCCCCACGGTTTCACCCGCGTAAGTCCCAATCCCGCGGAAACTTCGGGATAAAAAGTAGCCTATATGTTATTATGGGTCTTCAGCTACCTACATACCAAATTTCATCGTAATCGGCTTTGTAGTTTTTGCGTGAAAGAGTAACAAACATAAATACATCCATACATCCAAACACATACAAATTTTCGCATTTATAATATTAATAGGATATAAAATTGTCAGCTTCACGTATATTCTTCATCTGAGATCATTTTATGTCAGTTATCGTTTCACTGACAAATGAAACGGTAACTGGAATCAAGTCGTTACCACAATAAAATTAGTAAGCTGCTTTAACATTCGAAACTCCTGTTGTAAGAAATGTACTCCTGTTGTTGCAATTTTAACTGTTAACACAGTAAGTGCAAATTTAAATGTATTTTTATGCAATTTGCTTAACCAATCAAAAACAGCCCGGTATCAATAGAAACATTGCTTTGTAGCCGTTTGACCTTTTGTAGGAGCTGTTAGTCTAGCGACGGCGTAACAATATCGTGCTACGTAGCATCACTTTATTTTCATTAAATCTTTATTTTTGAAGGGAGTAAACTAAAAAAACATAACGCAAAATTCGGATGGCTTACAACAACCAAGATGATTACCATGTGTTACAAACTGGTACTAAAATTTCCTTGCGTCAGTAATTTAACCGATTTGTATTAGGTACCCTCCAAATTGGAATACTGCAATGGGTCGGTGATCTTTGTGTCAGTGTCGAGAGTTTAAAGAACTCTACACCTGATTTGACAAATAGATTTTAAGTTAACTGCTCATAAAACATCGTATTTAATAACTAGTTTTAAAAGCAATGTAAAATCTCGTTCTCGTTGACATCTTGGCGACGACGTGGGTGGAGAAACGGTATAAGTGTTCGAACAGCTGCAGAAGTCGTTGAATATCAAAGTTAGCAACTGCGAACAGTTACAAGAGGCAATGTCGCTTGTACGTTAACTTGTAAGTACAATTTGTCTTAGCTGACACTCCCAACAGCCAACTTTGTGTTGGTACAATATTTGATATTCCGACATGAGTACAGAGATATTACAATCGTCGTTTTTCTGGAAGACCCCTGTTGAATGACCACTGTGGAATCAGCTTTTCAGTTTCGGCAAGGTAACATAGTAAGGTAAAACAAAGAAACTGCAGGCCGTAAACACCAGGGTTCTGTGCGGCAGCTTTCCCAGAATGGTACCTGCAGTGGTACCTATTTTTGCCACCGTAACGTTAATTCTCGTTATTGGTGTAAGAGATAGAGTGTTGGGTTCTATCACAATATAAAATTGGCGTTTTGTCGTACTGACCACCTCAATCACAAATTTCTCCTCGTTGATTAGGAATTCCAAAATCAAATCAACATGACTATTTTCATATATGTACATATTTATATTTTGTAAGTCGTTTTTTTTTATTTTTTTTCTGTTTACTCGCTCAGCTTACAAAATTGAAAACTCAAAATATCGCGTTACTTTAGATTACAAGTTACACCACGAACTCAATGCTGCGGAAAAATATCGAAGAGTAGGTGTGTAGTAACGTTACGATTCTTGCTGAAGTTGACTAATCTATCTTTGTCCGTTGAAGTTGACAATAAGTTAAAGGTAATAAGAATATTGAATCAATAATTATATTGCAATCCTTAGTTTCGAAAATACAGTACTAACAGGGATTATTGCTAGGAAGATGATAAGAGTTTCCAAATCGCAGAGATGGCAAGTGTAAACGAACGATAATTGTATGTTAAATGTATTCAGTACAAGACCACCGCGAGGCATTGGCCCCCAGCCGCGGAACGAGCTAGTCACATTACAATGCAAATAGTTTGGAACTCCTATTTCAAATACATGGTAGATACAAAATTTCTAACAATGTAAGAGGTTGTCGGAACGTCGACAATATAGTTGTGTTACCTTTTGAATCTAAAATGCGACGTCAAAGCGACACGGCGTCAAGTTGAACTTGTATCAAATGTGCAGTTTCAAATGAATAGTTTGCTGCTGTGTATTTCTGTACAGTCATTAAAATGAAAAGTTGAAGTCAAGTGCCAAGCATGTTTCGTTTTCAAAAAAATTAAATAAAATTGTATTTTTATTTGTGTATTTTTTAATACGAGTAATTTTTTTTAACCACGAATAAGTAATTACTGACAATTAAATAGTTACACAAGAAAGTAACACTTGCAAACAATTTCATACCTCCTAAGTTTTACACGTGATTCTACACAATTGTCAACTTTCTTGCCAGATCGTGTAACAAATTTTGATAAAAATTTATGTTTTTTTTTTAAATCGATATTCAAAGTATCCCGTATTGGTCCAGGCTCCTTTGCAGAATAGACCATCAGCCTTCCCGATAGGCATTCGTAAAAGGCGAGAATAGTCTTGTCGTCACACCATTACTACCTTTGGTGTCTCTAGGCGGCATGCATTTTCTTACCATCGGAAGTTGCCTTTCAATATAATAGAAAAAAATACAGATATTTTTGTGAAAGTAATTTGATCAAATTAAATACAATGTGACGCTTACAAACAAACTACAAATTCATTAAGTATGTGATAGATATAGATAGATAGTACATAGAGTTTATGTAGACATATTTACAAAATATATTAGGATTTCGAAAGCTTAACGAATATTGCCGAAGCGCATAATTTAAATAAAACATTAAATACACGACACATACATTAAATACACGAGCGTAGCCACGGATAAAAGGTAGATTAAAAAAGTTTTATGCGATATGCGATATTTTATGCGATCATAATTACAATCACTAATTATAGATTTCAAGTGATATAGCCTGTTGGATGATAAATAAATAATAAATAAATAAATATCTCTTGACAAATCACACAATTTGAATCTAATCCCAAAGTAAGCAAATTATATGCTTGTGTTATGGATGTTAGTCAACGATATACTAATACATAGAAATACTTAAATAGATTCCAGAATAAATTTAATAAACACCCAGTCCATCTAATGCAGACATCTAAATGTTCATCACACAAATGCCTGCCCCCGGAATCGAACCCGAGCCTCAAAGTTGGTTGATGTAGTTAGGCGTGTACGCTAGCCACTCGACCAATGAGGCGAGGATGATTAAATTTATATTATGCTTCGTTGGATTATTCCAGTGGTGCAATCAGTCCTAACAATCATCAGTTCATCGGTAATGCCGCCTTCTCTCACATTGCCATGTCATTAGAGCTTACCTTTGTTACATTTTGTACTGGTAGTTAGAGCTGCCAGTAGATTTGCATGACTCGACATACCTATTATAAGATAACAATGCACTAGACTCTTTAGGTGACGGTTGGTCTTTCCCATCAAGCCTGCTTGTTAACTACCTGATACCACAAAAGAAGTTTGATGTAAGTTTACTAACTCCGCTACCCTCCATACACAGAACAGTATAATCACAGCATTAAGCAACGCATTTTTTTCATTTTCAATTCTTTTAATGAGCTATTTAAACTTTTCATCACTAGAAGTATTATTAACATTTAATGTTGCCATTTTCATAAAACACTTACCCATAAATTTATTGCAGATTGTTACAGCATTCCAAGGAATTTGTAGAATAGTAAAACGCTTAATTAAAATATTGTTTTAGTTGAACAACAGAATAGAATGCGGCAAACTATGCGGTACTTAAAGTGCTATACTTGTTTCAATATCGTATCTAGTTTTGAATTTATTGTACAATACTAAACTTCTAAGAACTTCAACCACTTCAACTAAATTTTGGATCTCAGTTTCCGAGCGATTTCAGTTCCCAACTTACCTAAAGTAAACAGAAATTATCCTTTATCAACTTATACACGAATTAATTATTCATTGGGGTCATAGATTTAATATTAATTAATGTCTTACCTGTCTACATTTTGCGGCTTCGTAGTGTACCTAACGACGGGAGCGTTGGACTCGGCACACACCTATTCGTGAGGCTCGAGTTCAATCCCCAGAACAGGTCTATGATGAAACATTATTTTGGAGTTTCTGGGTATTTATGTGTAAGTCCTAATGCACAACAAACGTATATTCGCATAAAATTACTAAAATAAACCTCACCTTCATACACATGAATTTGTGTAATATTTTCACTTATAATAAGGTTGTGAAAACAGACACAAAATTCTCGAGAAAGTTATTTCTCATTTGAAAATTTCTTAAGCAATATTTCAATTTTAATTTACTTTTTTATGTACATTGTTAAGCTTATTAATTTGTGAATGACAAATATTTAGTGATATTTTAAGGGACATTTAGAGAAGAATTTAGGGAAAAATTTAACAAAACAAACAATTTATAGTAGAAAAAATGGCTCGTAGATAAAAATAAAAAAAACTTAACGTTATTTATACTTATTATTAAACAGAACAACAATATAACAGTAGATCACATGATGTCTCTGAATTTCTGGCCTACCTGGTCAACTTCATATCGTTAAACATTACAAGTTACCAGCTATCGACTTTGTATGGACTAAAGCATTGTTTCACCATTTTTCTTGCAATTAACCGATTTTTGGAGTTTACTCCTTAAGAAACGATTTGAGTTATAAGGCCCGGTACGGAAATTTTATGAGGAGTAAAATCAAATGTAACACGAAAAGTTGAGGCGTTACGTAAAAAGAGACAAGCATATAATATATCTGTAGGATTGAATGTGTAAAAGAATGAGATGAAATACATTACACAGCGTATTTCATTCTCGGGATCTCCTCCTGCGCGATACTTCGTAGTCTCCATGCAGGAGTCGCTATCTTCCAAAATACTGACTATTTGGATCACACTTCTAATGTCTGCGATGATACAAATTTAAGAAGAATTAACATAACTAAATCTGCTGTAGGCGACATGTGTGCTGCAAGATACATTTCGTAAGTAGTAAACTCCAATCGTGCGTCGTAGCTGACACACACACAATTTTTTTTCTTTTCATTAGAACCTTCTCCTGACAACAACTAACACAAAAAAATAATTTATCAGCAAAATTGGTCCCACTAATTAGGATTGATGCGATGACTACGCAAAATGGAGATTCACTTTTGTATCTGTATATTAATACGTGATGGCAAAACTTTGGACCCCACTTTTTCTGAAAATTGCGAGGATGCATGAGCATAAAATTTGGCACACTTATAGTTTATGTGTAGGAGAAGTGCAGAACGCTAATATTTTTCAATTATAATGCTTATAAAGTGCATTAAATCAATAAATAAAACATTACCCACACTAATATGCATTTGACACACACTAACAAACCACAAAAACAAATACATTGATGACAACGATAAAAGATCACAGATGGCGCACTAACTATTCATAAAGTTTAGTATTTGGTCTAGAGAAATAAGATGGCGTTCTTATCAACAAGATATTAAAATTGATTATGGTCGAATTTCGACCAATGGGCGACCTCTAGTATCTATAAATGAAACTAGTCAATGTCACAGTCACCATTTTGTCCACACTCCTCAGTGTAAGAACTTCATACTCTCGGCAAGATCAGGACGTGATACTTGAATTTAAACCGGTAAAAGCTATACATTTCTGATTTTTTAATTTAAAACTAAAACTCCATCCACACACGCGAGGCAACGCTTGCAATTACATTTCATATAAGTTCCGTTCTCACTTCTGTGCTTTAACTTGGCTTCATTAATTCTCTAGCTAGATCCCCGGGTCGAGCAATGAAAAAACAATTTGGTTTTAAAATTTTCTAATAATTAGATGCCCGTTTGGCGGTAGGTTTGCCACCTACGACGTTGTGGGGCTGTTATCGGCTAGTTGAAGTTGAAGCATTAAATTGAAAAAAAAGTAAGAAGCGCAGTAGTAGTAGTAGTAATATTAAAACACCTATTTAAATCATCATCACCAGTTGGAGGATGTCCACTGCTGGACATAGGCCTCCCTCAAAGAGCGCCACAAGTCACGGCCACCAGCCGCTTGTATCCAGCGAATCTCCGCGACTTTGACCAGATTAGCATTCCAAACACTACTTAAAAATAAATAATTACATTCAGTTAAGAAAACTTGCTCTAGTACTGACGCCGAAAATTTCATCTTAAGTACTAACTTTTTTTTTTATGATATTGGAAGGCAAACAAGCAGACGGATTTCCTGATGGTAAGAAATTCACGCCGCCTAGAGACACCAAAGGTGGTAATGGTGCGTTGCCAACCTGGGGCCGGGGTGTTAGGCCTCGAGCAAAAGTAATTTTACCGGCTACCTTACCCTCCGAACCGAAACACGTCATGACGTTTTGGCGGCAGGAATAGGTAAGGCGGTGGTACCAATCCGAGCGAGTCGCTGCTAAGCTCTACCACCTAGTCAGAATTCACGGTGTTAGTGACGGTGAGCCTTTGCTCGCCTTTTACGAGCTGCCTGGCAAGGAAGGCAGATGGTCTATTCTACAAAAGAGCCCGGACCAACACGGGGAGAACTTATAATGAGTACGTAATGAATCAAACATTTAAAAGTCCCATTTTTAATAGATCATTTGCTTACCGGACACTGGAAATTGCCTTTATTAATTTATTTACTTCCTTACAGGCAAGTTTAAGTAGATTTTCCTTTTACTCATTAAAAGTCTTTTTTGATGTTGTCAAAGTTTATTTTTGTCAGTTACGTAATTTATCACATTTCTTTCATTTTTGTTTATTTAATTAATACTATTATAAATCACAAATGGCGATAGGCTTGCCATAAATCACATTGTGGGACTTAGTGTCTTCGGCTAGTCGTGGGTGCCCTGGTTGTGCCTCTGCCTACATCTTTGGGTAGTGTTACGACAAATATATAGTGCAAATATGGTATCGTTGTAAGTACTGTTGGCATCCCTAAGTGAAGTACATTTTTATTGGAAGCACTGAGCCAAATTGCATGCGGACTAATTAAAAATTAACAGGGACTTTTGCTTGAAACATCGACTACTTAGACGATTAAGAACTCTGTGCTGGGAAAAAGAGTTTATATATTCCCTGGCTGGCACGTTGGCCCGCTGACAGAAGAATGGAAGATACGGAAAATAATTTGACTATTGATATAATTGTGTTTATAGTAAAAAAGGGTTAACTGTTAATTATTCATTTGAATTGCATTACAAACGTTATTTAAAATATCCTCCTGGTAAATTTATTTTATATCAGAAGTGGGATATAATTAATTTCTCGCGTCCTATTCAGTAAATTATGGGTAAAAAACGTAAAGATAAAGGTAAGCATGGCACAAAAAGCGCTCGCTCGTCTAGTAGCAGTGAGTGGACTTCCAGCTCCTGCTGTAGCTCAAGAACACCCCCGCTTGCATCTCGAAAAAAGTCAAAGGTATCGAAAACTAAAGATTTGGAGACCGTGAGTACAGTTTTACATAATATGATACCGGAGTTTGACCCTTTAAAGGATAACGTAACTTCTTGGTTAAACGTTATAGATTCCTATGCTTCAACTTTCTCACGGGAATATAACATTATACGCTATTCAGGCTCTCAATAAGCTCAAAGGTTCTGCTAAAATTTGGTACGAGTTTTTATTGCGTAATGATTACATGTGGACATCATGGTCTTGGAAGGACTGGAAGGAAAGGCTATCCAATACATTTAGAGTAAAGCGAAACATGTTTAATTTACAGATATTATTGATAAAAAACCGATTGAGAAATCAATCCTTATACGATTTTTTTGAACAGAAATAAAAGATTGATAGTTTATGTTTAAATTCGACGGAAAATGGTATAATTTCTATAATATTAGGAAATATTGGTGACAATAATATTACAGCATCCGTTGAAGCTGGTGATTTTAAATCGTGTGAAAGTTTAGCTGCGTTTCTGCACAGCCGTACTTTTAAAACGAAATGCCTTGATAGAGATAGATATGAAGTCAGGGACATGCGGGGCAGTGAGAAAAGTAGCCGACCTTATAACGGTGTTGTCGCCGCGGATAACATGAAACCATGGATTCGAATTGATAATTGGAATCTGATTGACGAATCGGTATAATAAAGGAAGGCGTGTTGGCAAGGTAACAAAATAGGTCTGAATTTATGCTTCATAATTTTAGCACTTATTTGAATTATTTCCCATGTACTTTTTATATATATATACAATTATCTGGACTACCAAGCAACCGAACATGTATCACTTGCCAGAATAGGGGCGATGAGCTGAAGCAGTTGTTTCCTAAGACTAAAGGTACAGACTGTATCAGGCGTCGACTCGGATTAAGGAAGTGGTTTATAATAGCTCTGTTAGTGGTGAGCCAGTTCAATATCACTTGCCAGAATAGGGGTGATGAGCTGAAACAGTTGTTTCCTAAGACTAAAGGTACAAACTGGACCAGGCGTCACCTCGGATTAAGGAAGTGGATTATAATGGCTCCGTTAGTGATGATCCACTTCAATTGTCGTTGTTCAACTCAGTCTTATAGAAGGCGTTCCTAGTTGTGGGGTAGTGGAAGCGTTCGGCTATAAAAAAAAAGGTTGATAAAACCCTACCCACGACTGGAATTGATTTTGTGAGTCATGATAGGCCGAAGCCATATTTGTGTTATTATTGACAAGTATATTAAAGTACGTTACATTTTTAGATATTATGGTGCCAGTCAATCGAATAGGAGGACACGTGCCTGAGGACATGCACAGCGCAGGAGGGCCGTGTTGGCATCCCTAAGTGAAGTACATTTTTATTGGAAGCACTGAGCCAAATTGCATGCGGACTAATCAAAAATTAACAGGGACTTTTGCTTGAAACATCGACTACTTAGACGATTAAGAACTCTGTGCTGGGAAAAAGAGTTTATATATTCCCTGGCTGGCACGTTGGCCCGCTGACAGAAGAATGGCGTTTAGAAGATATGAAAAATAATTTGACTATTGATATAATGTGTTTATAGTAAAAAAGGGTTAACTGTTAATTATTCATTTGAATTGCATTACAAACGTTATTTAAAATATCCTCCTGGTAAATTTATTTTATAGTACCTGGGGAAACCGAGGTTGATATTCCATAATGAAATCGCTTAAATTATATCCGAGAGTGATATCAAGAGTCTCCGAAACCAGTGTGTTTGCAAGAAAAGAGTAGGTGGTAATAAAGGGAAGGAAGAAAACAGATCTGCAGGAATAGCGAAACTTGGTAATCGGTATTCTCTGCGTACTCCGCGAGGGACTAAGCATTAAACATTTTTGTGCATAGTTTTTCTTTGATTCATTTTTGCACAGAAAATTTCACGTATATACTCGTATCTCAAGCGGATGTTCAGACTTACATAAGTCTTGTTGGTTCAAAATATTGTCTCCGTGAATAATGTCAATACAATTTGTAAGTGCCCGTGATAGTCCGTACTCCCTTGCAGAATAGGCCATATGCCTTCCTGCCATGCAGCTCGTAAAAGGCGAGCATGGGCTTACCGTCACTAACACCGTGACATCTGACTAGGTGGTAGAGTTTCGCAGCGACTCGCCCGGATTGGTACCACCGCCTTACCTATTCCTGCCGCCATAACGTCATGACGTGTTCCGGTTTGGAGGGTAAGGTAGCCGGTAAACTTGCTTTTGCTCGAGGTGTAACACCCCGGCCTCAGATTGACAACGCACCATTACCACCTTTGGTGTCTTTAGGCTGTGTGAATTGCTTACCATCAGGAAATCCGTCTGCTTGTTTGCCTTCCAATGTCATAAAAAAAGTGCATTGTTCGAGCGATTTTTGTACTTTAAACTATGACATTTTTAAATTCCCAGTAGTGTGTACCGATACTCATAAACGCAATTTCAAAAATTTCAAAAATTGAATTATTTTTATTTAAAGTATAAATAAATAAATAAAAAGAAATAAAGAGAAGATAAAGAGAAAAATAAATGAAAAATATAAATAAAAAGTATTAATATTAAGAATTAAAAATCAAAGTAATATCAAACACACATACTTATACTATCATAACTGAAACGTAGCAAAACAGAGAATGTCGTATGTGTGTCGCCTCGTTGGTCGAGTGGCTAGCGTACTCGCCTAACTGCATCGACGAATCGCGAGGCTCGTATTCGATTCCCGACGGGGGCAGGCATTTGTGTGATGAACATTTAGATGGCTGCATTTCCGGGTCTGGGTGTTTATTAAATGTATTCTGGTATCTATTTAAGTAATTCTATGTAATAGTACCTATCGTCGACTAGCACCCATAAAATAAGTATATAATTTGCTTACTTTGGGGGTTAGATTCAATTTGTGTAACTTGTCCAGGGATATTTATCATTTATTTATTTATATGTATGTTACTGGATTGACATTTCAACTTTAGGCTCGCAAAACACCATAACCATCTTTGGTGTGTATAGATGATGGACCTTTGTGTGTTACCTATACGAATTATGTAATTCGACTGCTGCCAATTTAATGATTTGTAAGAGCATGCTCATTCGACCAGACTCGGGGTCTATTCCCGACTGGACCAAGCATATTTTGTGTGATGAACAAACATTTCTTTATGTAATTATATATTGCTCATAACATATTGTGACTGATTTGTCCGGGGTATTACTACAAAAATAGTACACACGAAAAACTTCTAAAATTATCCGCAATTAACACTCCCTTATTAATTGAATACATTTAAAATACCTTTACAGATTGTCGTTTAGTTTACCCGCTGCATGTGCAAGTTTTAAGTAAAACTTTATCTCAACAATTTTAATATTAGAAAAGGTTTGTATTGGTATGCATGAACATGTTTCCATAACTTATTTATGATTATTAAATCTCACACATACATGATGTTATTTTTATTTTATGTTATCCAATTTACAGCTTGAAGCACTTTTTATTTGAATAAAAAAACTTTAATGTAAAAAAGGAGCAATACCAATTAATAACAGATAACATATCTACGTTTCACAAAGCTATTAATTAAGTAAATTTAGTAATTACTAAAATAGGAATTTGTTTTAGTGCATAGCAAATAGAAGCGACTAGAAATTAAAGTTTTAAAGTTGAGATAATATTCGGATAACCAAATCGTAACACTTACTATTATGAATAATACAAAAGTGTATATTATATTGTTGTAATCCTGATTAGATTTGCAACTAAGTCATTTAATTGTGTAAAATATAAACTTTTATGCAGCACTAATTTATTGGTATATAAGTAAAAACTCTCACTCACACATAAATCCTGGTTTGAAATGAAATGAAAATTGAAATGAAATGAAAACTATTTATTTGCGGAATATGTGTGTTAAAAAGTTGTTATAAAGATATTTAAGAGTTAAGACTACAGCATATTCTACCGCATTGTGGTGTGCAAATATTTAATTAAATTTTAAGAACCGCTAGACCACAGAGGCGAGTTGTTGGACTTGACTGCATGAGGTCCTGGGTTCGAATCCCGGGTCGGGCAATAAAAGAAAATTGGGTTATTAGAAAATTGGGTTTTTCCAATTTTCTAATAAAAAAAATGTTGCTCGGGATAGGATATGTGCCCGGTTGGCGATAGGCTTGCCACCTATCACATTGTGGGGCCTTAGTATCTTCGGCTAGTCGTGGGTACCCTGGTTGTGCCTCTGCCTACCTCTTCGGGGATATGGGCGTGAAGATACTTATTTTATTTTATTTAAATTTTAAGAAGTTACACATATTTGTATAAAAATGTATATTTGAAGAAAGAAAGAAAGAACTTTCTTTCTTTCTAAAAATGTATATTTAAATCGCAGCACTTATTTACATTTTTAATAAACATTTTATTTATTTATAAACATAGGTTTCATATTTTATTATAAATAAATTTAAAGGTAGATTAATTTTTAGTCCTATCTACCGTACACTACCACTGTTTGTAACTGAATATGCTACACTTATTAATACAATAGTTAGTGAGCCAATATTATTATTTTTATTAGACTTCTCTACCTCCTACAGTACAAATCATAAAGACCTAGCAAATATTAAACATACAATTGACTGTTTGAAGACTTGAAAAGAGGGTTTTATTTAAAAAAAATCAAATTAAAAGTCAACAGAAACAAATCTAGATACCGCTTTCACGTGAAAACGGCAGAACTGATTTTCATGAATTTTAGCATATGAATATTTTAAGTAACCCACCACTTCGTTTGCCCTTGTCTCCTTCTTGGTATACAAGGAGAACCGATAGCAGAGGAATGCAGTATTGCAAGCACACGTGCCTTTGCTTGGCTCCCTATAAATTTTATAAAACCACATCATAACCAGTACTATCCCCCTTCTGGGAATAGACGTCACAAAACAAGTACTGCACGTTGTGCTGCAATCTTCTTAAAGAGGCTCCCCAATCTTCTCAGTCTTCAGTCAAACTGGTGAGCAAGCTCGCGCGAGGCAACAAAGAAGTTCGAACTGCTAATAAAGTCTTCGTGAAAATGGTACCGACGACTACTTTAATTGTCTTCATCTTACCTTTACAAATAGTTTAGACTTTGACACAGGACATGGGAAATAAATACATTAACAAACAGGCGGGAAAAACCGCGGGCAACAACTTGTGTGTCATAAGACAAATAAAATTTCCTTTCGTGGGTGTATACTAATTTTCCCACATAAACATGTTTAAATCAACATGCAAACATTTGCGTTCATGTGTATCTAGATCCTATCCTATTCAAATTATAAATGGCAAATATTTTAATGTCTAAATTTAAACAAATCTTTATTGTAACCATAGAAATAGGAATATACTTGATTGTAACTGAAGCCGTGACTTAAAATGTCACCAAGCTAGTAGGTCAATAATAATAATATATAATGATGATATATTTTAAGTTCCTATCCTATCAACTGGATTTTTGTAACATCTTCTTTCTTCAGTTTTTTTTTTCGCCTCTTTCTTTGTCGCCTCTGTGGTCTAGCGGTCCGGGTGTTGGACTTGACTGCATGAGGTCCCGGGTTCGAATCCCGGGTCGGCCAACAAATAGAAAATTGGATTTTTCCAATTTTCTAATTACAAAATCTTGGTCGGGATTGGAAATGTGCCCGGTTGGCGATAGGCTTGCCACCTATCACGTTGTGGGACTTAGTGTCTTCGGCTAGTCGTGGGTCCCTTGGTTGTACCTCTGCCTACCTCTTCGAGGATATGGGCGTGAAGATACTTACTTTTTCTTTCTTCAGTTATTTTGTTACCATCTTCCTAAATTAGTGCGGGATGGTATTGTAATACAAAAACATCAACATTTCAATAAAGAGGACAATATACAGACGTTACATTCCTGATTCGACAGACGGAAGAGTTCGTCATACCAACATTCTTGAGAGTCGTCTCCACGCGGCCTTTGCCACAGGACCGAAACAGTGAGTATCTAATAAATAAGCATTACGATTTAACACTGTTAAAAATCTGGATTTATGTGAGATACTAGCTGTCTCGGCAAACTTCGTACCACCCTTTCAGTTTGTACAGAAAAAAAAAATGTTTTTCCTAGTTCCTCGAACAGTTTTTCTCTTAGTCTTATCTTTTAAACCTTCGCTGGACTTCCACAAATCATTCAAAAATAAAATTAGCCAAGTGGATTCAGCCGTTCTCCAGTTTTAGCGAGACTAACGAACAGCAATCATATTTTATATACAGGGCAACTTTATAAATATTCGTTACTTTTATAAATATTCATTTAAAACAGTGTGCAAGAACGGTTCACTTCTAGTCAAACTATGTCGCACAGAGTACTAGACATGACGTCGAAATGTGACTGCAGTCGGTGGGAACCAGTTTTATGCTTTGTTTAAGTTATAAACATGCAACTTGTATTTTTCATTTGATAAAAAACATAGGTATATATATTTTTTAATTTTTAGTTTTTCCATAGATCGAAAGTGTTATCGATTCCAAACCGTTTTTCAAAATGTGGTTGGTGCTTTAGATGTAACCTGTATATATAAGATAAGTTTTCTCAATTTCACAAGGCCTTTGTTTTCTATGATAAAGACTACGTACACTTAGGGATGAATCGATACCACTGGGGTACCGATACTGGTATCGGTCGTCAAGTATCGATACTTACACAGTATCGACTTACAAGACGTATCGTATCGTTTTTGGAAAACTTTGAGTGAAAACCGTAACAAGTATTGGTATTATTTATTAAAAAGTACTATGTAATCCTGACCATGATTGTCGCGGATAAGCACTAGTACAAAACGTCGCCTTAGAATCCGTTCAGAAACTTCAATTTACGATAAAAAAAATTGTTTATGTCAAAAGATAAACATCCATTATTTTAATGTCCATAAACTATAAAATTAACTGATATAAGTACTTTTAACCGATACCTATTCGATATTTCAATTTAAAGTATCGATATTAAAAAGTACTTGCTGTCGGAGTATCGAGATAAAAAATAGACATAGAGATAGAAAAGTATCGAGTACATACTTGGATTTACTCGTATCGTTTTATCCCTACGTACACTGTGTACGAAAATTTGCCAGACATTAGATGACATTCACTTTTCATTTCAGTTTTGAAGGAGTTTCCACGTGTGCCCCGGGCAAACAGATAGAGTTAATTTGTAATTCAATGTAACTCGAGTGACATTAGTATATTAATCTACAGATATATACTAAATTAATGCCTAAGGGTATCAACATCAACAGCAGTAATTCTCAACCCACTTATTTCAGAAATGTTTTCTGAGATGCAACTGTGGGACAGCTGCATATTAGCAAAACTTTTTCCTACCAACCTGGTGCGTGCACTTGAAATTTTCGATTGTTATAATAGATATTCAAAATTTTGAAGTATATTCAACCATTTATAACCGAGTTCAAAAAACGAGGAGGTTCTCAATTCACTCGGTACATTTTTTTATGTAGGTATGTACAACGATTTCTCCGAGGTTTCTGAACCGATTAACGTAATTCTTTTTTTGTTTGATGCGGAATAGTTTCTAATTGGTCCCATAAAATTTGATTTAGGTTGGTTAATATTATATCTTAATTACTTTTACTTCTTAGTTTTAAAGGCGGTTTTTATTAACGCAGTTATTTTTATTGAGTTATTATTGGAGTAGATAATCTAACTACATCTTATTTCAATACAAAAATCAGATGTTTTTCCGGTCTAGAAATATCAGCCTTTTCAAGCATGACACCTAAAATGAGCCTAGGACAAACTTACAATTTTATACTAAATCAATAAAGGCTCAGGCTCATCCTCCATCATTCCATGCTGCTAGAATACCTGAGTAGCCTTTAGGTGCATTAAATTATAAGAATGTAAATTGCTTATAAACCTTCTTTTTAGGGTTCCGCAGACTAAGGCTAAAATTGGAAACAATATAGACTCATCATGTTTGTCTGTCCGGCTGTCTGCATGGCGGTGCCTTTTTTCCGAAACTATAAGAGCTATGCTGTTGAAACTTGATAAGTAGATATATTTTGAGAAACACATTAAGATTTTGACAAAGCAATAGAAAAATAATAATATTTTGGGCTGTCCATATTTAGAAATAAAACTCAGAATATTTTTTTTATCAAAACCATAAGTTCGGGTAATGCATGGATAGGTCTTGAATGACATTGATCTATCATAATTTTTATCCAAACTGAACAGATTGCGCGAGAGATTCTTCCATAGTGATGAAAGGTGACCCTCCGCGATTAACTTCTAAAACGAGAGAACGATAAATAGAAAAATAGTTATATACATGTAAACTTACAACGAAAATTGGTTTGAACGAAATCTAGTGAGCAGGTTTTTTTAATAAGTACTGTTACACCATTATTTCATAGTTATTGTATGGAAGCGAGAGTTGGGTATGTCAGAAATATCATGAAAGTAGAATAAATGCGGTCGAAATGAAAGCGCTACAGAAAATCTGTGGTGTAACGCTCGCTGACCGCATTTGTAACAGTGAGATTCGAGAAAGAGTGGGATTGAAAGAAAGTGTTGGTATTAAAATGCGAAATCGTGAGGTCTGGCACTCGAAACTCTCTGCCTACCCCGTAAGGGACTTGGCGTGAAGATATGTGTGTATGTGTATGTATTTAATAGTTGTTACGTTGGTTTAATACTCAGAGTTGTACCTCACTGCACGCGCTACCGTTCAACATAAGCCTTTTAATTTATTAT
>NJDD01004910.1:39110-52756 GCA_002245505.1 Calephelis nemesis | reverse complement strand
ACATCGGGAAGCAAGAAGGGTCTTACAGATTGGGGCCTTAGGACTAAGGGCCTAACATTTGTGTAATGTGTAAGACAGTGTCTAATTAAGTGTGCTAAGGTAAAATCTTCAGTTGTGATAATGTGAGTTGAATACATGTTTTAGATCATAAATATGTTTCATTTTCTGAGTCTTTAACACTTGGTACAAATTATTGTTTGAGTGATTGTTAAATATTTTGTAACGTAGAAATGTATTCTTTAATAAATATTGCTTGTGTCCAATGTCATTTTTGAATAATATTTTATTGTCAACTATAAATGAAATGACGAACAATTCAGCGGATATGATTCACATTCAATTTTTACTGTAAATTCACTGAAAATTGATAAGCACACAATGGACCAACGTTGCCAAACGATAACAAGTCTTAACGTCTGCTTGATAAGGTTCTATTTAAGTTGTTAAATCACCGTGTCTCAGAAATATCCTTCCATTCGACATGATTCTGACAACGTTAACCATAGAACAAACATCGCTAGATTAACTGTACGTTCTCATACAAAAACCTCGCAACAAGTTTTGCTCATGTCTTACATTAGCAATTTCACGCAGTTTCGCCTGCGTAACTTGGCTAATACTGCACCGATTTTGATGAAATAAACCCTGTATCACTCAGAGATAATGTAGCATTCTAAGGGTGAAAGAATTTTTAAAATCGGTCTAGTAGTTTCGGAGCCTATTCATGTCAAACAAACAAACAAAAAATCAAACCTTTTCTCTTTATAATATTAGTATATTATAATATTAAATAAATAAAATAATAAAAAAATAATAAATATCCTGGACAAGTCACACAAATTGAACCTAACCCCAAAGTAAGCAAATTATATGCTTGTGTTAAGGGTATTAGTCAACGATTTTAATATATAGAAATACTTTAATAGATACCAGAATAAATTTAATAAACACCCAGACCCGGAAATGCAGACATTTAAATATTCATCACACAAAGGCCTGCCCCCGTCGGGAATCGAACCCGAGCCTCGCAGTTGGTCAATGTAGTTAGGCGTGTACGCTAGCCACTCGACCAACGAGGCGGTCAAAAAATATTTCCAGTATTATGGCAACTATTGTAATATTACCAGTCATGCGTCTTAAACCAATACGGCGGATTATCTGTCTTATTACAAAAAGTATAAACATAAGATAAACACACGTTTTACTAAACAGTGGCTAAAATTAAACTCCTAACAAATAACTTCCGACTCGTCATCCACGTTTATGCTATTGATTGGATGTTAATTTTGGACTGTGTTTAACGAACAGTTTTTTAGTTAAACTAAAAAAGTCTTAATATTTTTTGAGATAAGGGGCGGTGAATATCGTGAAAATGCCTAATTTTGTACATCGCAAAAATTCAGACAAAAATAAGTGGGATGCTTCTAAACCTCAAGCGTCTTTGGAAACCTAGTCGTTTTTTATAAAAATGTTTTTTATCGTTTCTATGGTCTTGCGGTCCTGCGTCAGACTTGACTTCGTGAGGTCCCGGATCGGGCCAGGTCAGGTTCAATCCCCGGATCGGGCAACAATAAAGGTGTATTTTCTATTTTCCAATAAAAATAACGTTTCCCGGATTTGGATATGTGCCCGGTTGGCGATAGGTTTGCCACCTATCACATTGTAGGACTTAGTGTCTTTGACTAGTCGTGGGTGCCCTGGTTGTGCCTCTGCCAATCACGTCGGGGATATGGGCGTGAAGGCACTTGTCGATCAAAGTTGTATAAAGTTTTTTTTAATCTCATTTACGATTTTTCTGCGTTTCCATTAGTATGCTTTACATCATGAGAACACTACAGTATATATAAACATATGATTACCTAAATTTGGCACATGTCCCGCGCTTCGTATAAACTGAGTAGAAATTTTATTATTTTTAATAATAAAAATACTAATATTTTATTTGTGAAATGTGGTACAGTAGATTGTAATTTACTATTTTTTTTTATTTTTAACCTATTGTAGAGGTCTTCTAATAAAACAAATCTTGCTTATATCTTCAAATATATTTACTGATTCAAAATTGTAAGACGACTGTGGCCATACTGCCACAACGAAACTATTTATAAAGTATTTTAGTCGACATCAATACTTCTTTTAGCGGTCAACATGACATTCAAGCGGATATTCAGATAATTAAATTAACAATATTAATACCGGCAATTACTTTATGACAAAAACAAATGGTTTAAATAATAGCTAAAACAAATACTTGATTAATAAATACAATCCGATGTGGAACTAAGACAACATGATATAACTTAGTATAATAAGTAGTACACTCGATACATTCATGATTGCCAACACTATGAATATTTATTTATATTATAATTTATAATATTTAATGTTATATATTAAAATAATAAATATGTTAAATATTATTAAGAAACATAATATTTAAGTTACGCACATGCGTTATTTGATAATAAAATTTGATTACATTAGTAGGTATAACATTTATTTAACAAAGTCTCATTATTACAGAATTTGTTGAAACATTTGACAAACGATTTTGTAACTAAAATTTAAGATACTGTTATACTCAATTATGCTTAAGATACTGTTTTTTATCAAAAAAGAATTTATCCACTGTGTAATAGCTTTTCGAAATGACCCACTTTTTAAAACTTTTTGAAATCTATTGTTCTTAAAAGGCTTTCATTTCTTTTGTAAAGCATTAAAAACTTTCATGTTTGTGAAAAAAATACGTTTTAGGATTATTGCTACTAACGACTTTGTGAGAATCTCTAAAACTCTCCACATATCTTTGATGTTTTTTTTTTATTTATACATATTTTGTTATCTCCATTATGTATATGTAAAGAAGTGTTAATATATTTAATTTCTGCAAAGATGGTTACCATGTTAAAGTTAAAACATAGTTAAAGCTAGCAATATACCTAGTTTAGATATAAAAGAACAATAAAGTACAATGTTATGTGCTTCTGCAAATAACGTTTTGTAAAAGGCTAAATTATTAAAAACAGTTGAGAACACAGTGTTAAATAAAATTGGGCGATAAAAAAAGTAAAGCTTATTTCCTACCAAGTGCAAGATGCTGCACAGCACTTTACCTCTATTGCTGTTTGATACTACATGCAATTCAGTTTATTATTTTATTTCACTATAGCGGCTTACCTGAACTATTATCAACATCTTGCTTTCCTTCCACCCACAACATTCCTGTGTTCCTGGTTCTGGACTGGAAATAGAAAAGAACCTTCGACAGGCAAGATCTCGGCTTCAGATACAAAAGAGCCGCATATATCTTAAATGTCTGTAAGCTTCTGTTTCTGTAAAGTATTAATTGCTGTTTAAAAATATATGTGCGGTAATTTGTCGTTTAATAAAAAAACTCTGTTTCGTAAATGAGGTTATTAGCGAATTGGAACTGAAATACTAAAACTCGATATATTCAAGGAGTACTTAGTAGTAGGAGCTTTCTTACGTCGTCAATAGTATTAAAATTCTGAGACTTTTAAAAGCTTTCAGAGGACCAACATCTTTTCTGAGATTGAAAATTCCCCGTTTACTTTTTTTTGTGTATCTTCACGCCCATATCCCCGAAGAGATAGGCAGAGGCACATCTAGGGCACCCACAACTAGCCGACAGATGGCAAGCCTATCGCCAAGCGGGCACATATTCAATCCCGAACAAGGTTTTTTTTATAACAAAATTGGAAAAACCCCATTTTTCTTTTTGTTGCCCGACCCGGTATTCGAACCCGGAAACTAAGGTAGTTAAGTCCAATAACTGAACCGCTAGACCACACAGGCGACTTTTTTAGTTTATAGGTCAAGTATAACATTTGTGCAATAAAAACGTATGTAATCTAGTTGATGAGTATATACCGAAGCAGACTGCTGAAGCTAAATGTAGCGAAGGTAATGCATGTTCTCCTGTCTATTGGTTGGATGCTTCCGTCTAATGAAATCCTCTGGATATTGCGTAAAATTACCACCAGTCTTCCTGTGCTCATCATGTTTTGATTGGGGGGGGGGGTCANNGGGGTCAGACGTACACCCCCAACGACACCGACTGCGAGACTCGGATTCCATATTTATTGGATAATTTGTTTTATGGCGCCAATGCCAAGTAATAAACGATGATATAACTTGACATTGACGTCATAAAGTAATTTCACTTACTGGATTATTCCTCTAGTGCAGCGGTCGGTAACCTTTTGGCAGGCAAGGGCCACAAGGCGACAAAATAAACTAAAGGTGGACCACAGTTGTAATGTTACCCTGGAATCCAAATATGTCTATGTACAATTGGCCATGTACCATAGAAAAAATGAAAATGGGCGGAGAGAAGCATGTTCTTAATGCTGAATCTACACTATACGCCGTATATTATACGGTCAAGCGCGGAACGTTCGTGAATTTATTTTTTCAAGACACACGTGCCGCAAGTAAGACGTCGGCGGGTCGCGGGTTGCCGACCGCTGCTCTAGTGCAATCAGAGTTTAGTAACACGGATTTCTCGTATCACCGTCATATCTATTTCTTTCAACAATACGTACTGCTCGCCCCTGTCATTTTCCGTTTGTAATCCTGTAGATTTAAACATCTACTCACCTAAAACATTCCTGCATATTCATTATATCTATAAAGTTATTTCTTAATTTTATACTGAATGTTATCTCTGTAATTTCTAAACTACATAACTTATAGCCGTCTCGTTGGTCAAGTTGCTAGTGTATCTACACTGACAAACCGCAAGGCTAAATAAAAAAAGCTAGTAGTAAATAGCCGCGAGGCTCGGGTTCGATACAAGACGGGGGCAGGGACGGGAATTTGTTTGATGAACATTTAGATGTCTGCATTTCCGGGTCTGGGTGTTTATTAAATTTATTCTGGAATCTATTTAAGTATCTTCCTGTATTAGAATCATTGACTAACACCCATAGCACAAGCATATAATTTCCTTACTTTGGGGTTAGGTTCAATTTGTGTAAAATTGTCCAGGGATATTTATTTATTTATTTTATTTATTCTAGTGATAATAAAAAGCAGAACCTACCTCATGTTGCAAAAATACATGAGTTTACGGTAGATCGAGCCAAGGAAATGGACATACATACTTATGGCTTGAGGCCGTTTAAAAAATATGGTTTAGACACACTCTCCACATTTTTTCCATATTTATCCATAGTGATCCTTTCGAGGTGTGGAGATAAGTATCTTCACGCGCATATCCCCAAAGGGGTAGGCAGAGGCACAACTAGGGATCCTACGACTAGCCGAAGACTCTGACCGCCAATGTTAATAATGTATCTCTAAAGATAGATTTCAAGCAATCTACATAGCTGCGTATCCGCCGACCTTTTCTATAACTAATTGCCATATTTATCATGTCTACAGCTATGTTAGTGGCAAGCGATAACATGGAAATGGATCAAAATATCAATCTCAGACAGCAAGTTTTGGATTAAATGAATTGGATGGCCGTAAGTACCACAATGTGATATGTGGCAAGACTATCGCCAACCGGGCACATATCCAGTCCCGAGCAACATTTTAATTTTTATTAGAAAATTGGAAATACCACATTTTCTTTTTGTTGCCCGACCCGGGATTCAAACCCAGGACCTCAAGAAGTCAGAAGCCGCCGGACCGCTAGACCACAGAGGTGTGGAGATAGTTATTATATTATTAATTTTAAATAAAGAATTTTGAAAAAATGTCTACACACGTTTTTTGTAGTTAACACTTGTACTTATCCACAATATAAATCATAGTGTATACAATGGAATTCCACCAAGTGCCGACGATAGTAAGTATAGATTCTAAAAGAAATGTCTTTTGAATCTTGTTAATCGGTGTCATATAGTGGTTATTATAAAATTTTTACTTAAAGAAGCTCTAAAACTATATAAATAAGTCGGACCTAAAAAACTTATGCTTATTTAAGACAAAAGTAACCTTTTTCGGAACATAAGTACAAACTGCCAATTTTCATTACGACCAGGTCAGTAGATAGACAAGGTCAAGGTGACAATTAAACACAAACCAGCCTCTGTCGTTTAAGAGCTGCCTTCTATCTATTTGGTTGTTCAATAGGTAAAATCGTAGTTTCCCCGTGTTGGTCCGGGCTGCATTGCAGAATAGACCATCTGCCTTCCTGCCAGGCAGCTCGTAAAAGGCGAGCATATGCTTACCGTCACGAACACCGTGACATCTGATTAGGTTAGATAGAGTTTCGCAGCGACTCACCCGGATTGGTACCACCGCTTAACTTTTTAATGCCGACATAACGTCATGACTTGTTTCGGTTCGGAGGATAAGGTAGCCGGTATACATACTTTTGCTCGAGGTCTAACATCCCGGTTGACAACGCACCATTACCACCTTTGGTGTCACTAGGCGTGAATTATTTACCATCAGGAAATTCGTCTGCTTGTTTTCCTTCCAATGTCATAAAAAAAAGACTCACTCGGATTGGTACCACCGCCTTACATATTACTGCCGCCATAACGTCATGACGTGTTCCGGTTCGGAGCGTAAGGTAGCCGGTAAACATACTTTTGCTCGGAGTCTAACATCCCGGCCTCAGGTTGACAACGCACCATTACCACCTTTTGTGTCACTAGGCAGCGTGAATTATTTGCCATCAGGAAATCCGTCTGCTTGTTTGCCATCCAATATCATAAAAAAATATCGTAATATTTTCCTTAATGTTACACATCAAAAGATACGTATCTCGTGGCGTGAACCTCCAGCTCGGCTGCTCGACCTGCCGCCGCGAATGCCTGAGCCCTATTCAAATAAATGTACACTACATATTTCACCGTATTTGATCAGATATTCTATTTTCCGCTGTGCCTCGGAAGTACCCGTTCATGTAACAAATTCAAAGCGCTATGCAATGTGAAACACTTCCGAATATATAAAAAATACACAACTTTGATCTAAAAAAAAACATATGACTGTACATATAACACAATATGCAATCTTTTTTTATGGTACTAGAAGGCAAACAAGCAGGCGGATTTCCAGATAGTAAGAAATTCATGTCGCCTAAAGACACCAAAGGTGGTAATGGCGCGTTGCTAGCCTGAGGCCGGGATGTTAGGCCTCAAGCAAAAGTATGTATACCTTACCTATACCATTCCCTCCGAACCGGAACACGTCAACGACAACCAGTGACATTATGGCGGCAGGAATAGATAAGGCGGTGGTACCAATCCGGGCGAGTCGCTGCGAAACTCTACCAACTAGTCAGCGAACAAGTACAGCAGACCTATACAGCGTTACGATGTTTATATTGGGATGTATATGCAGTGTACCGCAAAAAGTTTGCATTGAATTATTCGCAGTAAATTAGAAAATAAACTGCAAGAGAGTTGCCTTAGGTGGTACCGAGTAAGAGAACAAATGTTTGAACGCCTTTAGGCGATGGTAAGAGACCATCCCGAAACACGCTGGCGAGATGTCGTGAAACAAGACAGGTGTGCCAATGGACTCTGTCAAGGATTTCGGATACCGTGCAAAGTAAAAAAGAAAAGTAGTAAAGCAAACTCTGGGTTCCTTCGCTCAAGGAACAACTGACAAGATGATGATGATGGTGATGATGATAAAGACAAGACTTAAAAGTGTCTCAAAAAATAACTGTTATTAGTTTTGAACCGGATCGAAGTTCATCGAGTTGGCTAATATATAATATGTATAATCTAGGTGGTAGAGTTTCGCAGCGACTTGCCCGGATTGGTACCACCGCCTTACCTATTCCTGCCGCCATAACGTCAATGCCTGCTGTTGACGTGTTCCGGTTGGAGGGTAAGGTAGCCGATAAACTGACTTGCTCGAGGCATTACATCCCGGCCTCAGGTTGGCAACGCACTATTACCACCCTAGGTGTCTCTAGGCGACGTGAATTTCTTACCATCAGGGAATCCGTCTGCTTGTTTGCCTTCCAATATTATAAAAAAAAATCTAACCTGAACTTCGAAGACTTTGAACGTAGGCATCAATACAAACTCCTCGATCAACGAGGTGGTCTATTTGTTTCGTTAAATCTGCTGTGTAAGAGAAAGTTATTTTACTCTGACACCACCAACAATATTGATTATTAATTGGTTCAAATCGCTCGGACAGTATCCGTGTATGGTGGCAAGAGTCTCTGAAACCAGGGTATTTGTATGAAAAGGGTAATTACACTTTCTGCCTACCCCGTAATTAAATAGGCGTGAAGATGTATAAGTATATATAACATGTGTTGGTGTGAGAGAACTTAAACGTAAAATAACGTATTATTTCTAGCATTTAATTTCAAATATGAAACTAAAATTGTGTATTTGTACTTTGTTTAAAACTAACCCTTCAATCTAACAGGCAGAAAGTTGATTTATATAAATATTTATTTAGGGGCCGTTTCAATACTATCTGTGAAGCTATCGCATTTAAAATCTAAAGTTTGATTAATGGAAAAAAATAATAGTATATCATTATTATTATTATTATTACAATTCGACAACTTTTAGACAATACTACCGTCATTTAGTGCTAGTTTAGTTAAAGTCCTCCCAAAGGTGCGAGCCTTATCGTGGCGGGAGGGCTGAGTAATCAGGGTCAATCCAGGGCCTTGGCGAAACCAATTGGATAAGGCTGCTCCTCCGTACCCCTCTCTGCCCAAGAAGGGACACGAGGAACGACACAAGGTGGTGGGTCACTTGGCTTGCGTGGGGTGGCGGCAGTTAGGCCCGCAGTGGAAGGAGGTGGCTATTCCTGCTTGTGATGGGGTTGCGACAGGTACAGGGGTGCCTGCCGCCGCTGGGACTCCGAAGTGGTGAACGCTGTATTTCCGTGCACTATTTCTGACAATGTGCAGCCCCCTGTTGAGAGAGGCTGCGCGATAAGGATCGCTAGATCCAGCGCCACAGGGGCAGTGGAAGTGTGAGAAAGCGCCCCCACAGCCCCGGTACCTTGCGAAGGGGAGTACAAAATGTAGTCGTAGTCGGTAGGAATCTGACATAACCCGCCACTTCCCCCAAAAGTGGCGGGTATCCATGAGGATTTACACACGTAGAAAAAGGTTTAGTAAAAGTTTATAGAAAAATAAAGTATTAGTAAACAAGTTTAGTAATAAAGTATTAGTAAACAAACAATTAGTTGTGAAGGTGGCAATTCTTCATACCGGCTCGACCGATTTTTATTATTTTTTTGTAAGTACTAAAGTAGGTCGTAAAGTATATTTTATAGATACAGATGATATACTTCGCATTATAACCAATACCCGATGTCTTAATCTTTTGTTTACTTAGAGAAAACCTAAAATATGTTAACGGTTTGTTGGCAAACTGATCCTGGTTTATTAATCTTGGGTAGAAAAATTTTATTACATTTCACAAACAGAATATCAAATATATTAAAGTACACAACGAAACAAAAGCTTTTTAGAAAACTATAATTTAAAACTCATCCTCAGTAATAATACAGAACAAACATTTAAACTGTAAACAGAGAATCATAATTTGAATTCAGCCAAAATGGTTTCGTGAAATATAATATTTTATTCCGAGGAAATTTAATCGGACCTCAGCTCCTAAAAGGATCTGGTCTCTGCTAACGGGAACATCAAATATATATTTCATAAACTGTATAAGTGCTGTCAATGTTGGGAATGTTACTACTTCGTTAATTAAAAATGTAATTTGAGTTGTAGACACATCTGCGCTAACTATTTTCGTTGTTATTATATGTATACAAGCTGACCCGACAGACGTTGTTCTGCTATTTTTTTAATGTGATTTTATTAAAAAAATTGGGATGAGTCACCCTTATCACTTAGGGGCATGAAAAATAGATATTGACCGATTCTCAGACCTACTCAATATGCTTACAAAGCTTTATGAGAATTGGTCAAGCAGTTTCAGAGGAATACGGGAACGAACATTGTGACATGACAATTTTATATATAAGACTTTTTCTCCGTAAGAATCTGCACTGAGCATGTTCTAAGCTACAATCTCTAAGTGTAAGTCCATCAACTTTTACTTAGTGTCTCTAAACTGAAGTTCCATTAGTGTCTTAAACTTAAAACACTGTCTTTAGCACTAACACTTTGTATACAACAAAACACGACACTACACTAGTTCATATGGCTTTGTCCTTTTCAGCCTTCTCGTTGTATCCCTGATATTGAGGAGCTGAACTGCCTCAATGTTCACATGATTCTGAAGACTAATATGATCAGCTTCTGCACTTTTTTTATAAAGTCACTGAAAAACTCCAGTTTGAGGTCCCGATAGAGATTATCATTTCTTATGTACCAGGGTGCACTTGCAATGTCTCTAAGCACTTTATTTTGAAACCTTTCCACGTGTTGGTCCGGGCTCCTTTTTAGAATAGACTATCTGCCTTCCTTTGCCAGGCAGCTCGTAAGAGGCGAGCATTGGCTTCCCGTCACTAACACCGTGACATCTGACTAGGTGGTAGAGTTTCGCAGCGACTCGCCCGGATTGGTACCACCGCCTTATCTATTCCTGCCGCCATAACGTCATGACGTGTTCCGGTTCGGAGGGTAAGGTAGCCGGTAAACTTACTTTTGCTCGAGGCCTAACATCCCGGTCTCTGGTTGGCAACGCACCATTACCACCTTTGGTGTCTTTAGGCGGCGGGAATTTCTTACCATCAGGAAATCCGTCTGCTTGTTTGCCTTCCAATGTCATAAAAAAAAAACTATATATTGGTATTTTAGGTACATCCCCATAACTAAATACCACAAGTCCATATTGGTCTTAGGACTTGTTTATATACAAATACTTAGTTTTGGATTGTTAATTTCGAATGTATTTTTATATAATGATAAAAAGTATATTGACGCCCGTGACTTGACGCAGAAAAATATACAACAAGGGAAAACAGAAAGTCCCCCGGGCCACAAGGTGATTATAGTTGACTTTAATACCCCCTGTTTCGTAAACAAAAAGATCGAGTTGCAAGTTTCGGATGTCTAATTTTCCCAAACTTTCCTAACTCATTACTGCAACTTTCGTCTAAATAGATCAAAGTTGCAGCGGATGCTGTACAAACAAGAAACTTTTAAATTAAACCCGGCAAATGTTAAATTAGGATGAGTCGGAGAACCTCCCTAAAAACTCTTTGAATTTGCATTAGGAACATAAATCCAGTAAGTGTTGACAATCTCAAAACATTTAAAAAAACAATTAAATCAACAGCGCTGGCTCTTATGAAATTAAATGAAACGTATTCATTTGTAAAATATTGCATGTCGTTGAAATGTAGCGGAACACGGGAATGTATTTTTTTATTCCGTTCCTTCAAGGTTCTTAGGAAAAAAATTTGATAACATCAAAAAGCAAGTAGAGACGCACACAGCTGTTAGTAAACTTATGAACGAAATCATTGTTTTATACACATTTTTTTCTGTTACAGGAAGGCAAACAAGCAGATGGATTTCCTTATCCTATCCTATCCTATTAATATTATAAATGCGAAAGTTTGGATGTATGGATGTTTGTTACTCTTTCACGCAAAAACTACAAAGCCGATTACGATGAAATTTGGTATGTAGGTAGCTGAAGACCCAGAATAACATATAGGCTACTTTTTATCCCGGAGTTCCAGCGGGATTGGGACTTACGCGGGTGAAACCGCGGGGCGCAGCTAGTGTTAAAAAATTTACGCCGCCTAGAGACACCAAAGGGGGTAATGGTGCGCTGCCAACCTGACGCCGGGATGTTAATTCTCGAGCAAAAGTAAGTTTACCGTCTACCTTATCCTCCGAACCAGAACACGTCATGACGTTATGGCGGCAGGAATAAGTAAGGCGGTGGTACAAATCCGGGCGAGTCGCTGTTAAAATCTATCATCACTTAGTCAGATGTCACGGTGTTAATAACGGTGAGCCTATGCTCGCCTTTCACGAGCTGCCTGGCAAGGAAGGCAGATAGTCTATTCTACATTTATTTATTAAATAATGTTAATCTTTACCAGGTGGTTAAATTGTTTTTTTTTTAATAATTTACAGGGTTACTTTCAAAGGTCCGACCACTTTTATATAAAACTAGCTATTATACCTTTGTTCCGCCCGTTCAGTTTGTATGTGGAAAATTAAAAATGTTGTTTTTCCCAGTTTCCTCATAATCGAACAGGATAGCATGTATTCTATGTCCTTCTCCTGGTTCTAAGCTACCTTCCCACCAATTTTCAGCCTAATCGGTTGAGCCGTTCTTGAGTTATAAATAATGTAACTAATACCACTTTCTTTTATATATATAGATAAGCTCAAACGGTAATGCATTTTAAAAATTACTGCCAAATTGTAATATTTACTTTTATACATTCATTTAAAAGCAGTCGTAGTAGTACGAGCCATGACGTCACTAACCTGCAATTGCGATTGCGGTCATTAGGAACTAGTTTCATGCTTTGTTTATGTTGTAGTCATGCATTTTGTATTTTGCGTAATGAAAAAAAAACAATTAATTTTTTCTTTTAATTTTTTACGACTACACAGATCAAAAGTGTTATCGGTTCAGAATCGTTTTTCAAAATTTGGATGGTACTTTACATTCCATCTTGTATATGTCAGCGAACAATCATACGGGTTTCCTGATGGTAAGAGACAACCACGGCCTAGACACCCTAAATGTTGCAACCATACCCCATAATAGGCAGGATAGATGTTAGAAGTGCGTCGCTCTGCTGCGAAAGGGATGTTAGGTCATTATGCAAGTTTACCGACTACCCTATCCGGACCCGGAACATGACAGAGACAGGAATAGGTACAGCGATGGATCCCTACCCGTATAAGTTGCTGCTCAGCACTCTACTACCGGTAAAAACGGCATTTCCAGGTATCTTTGATATACCTTTTCCTTTTCAAATCCACTACAGTGTTGGACACTTCGTTACCTAATGACCTGAGACAAATACTTACTTAGTCCTAAGACAAATCGTCGACCTACCTCTTCTTAGATACAAAGTAAAGATTTTAAAGTTGAAAGCACCAAAAAATTAAATAAATAATTAAGATTCTTTTCTGTTTGATCTCTGTATTGTAGTGCGAATCTATGGTTTTGTTTTTCAAAAATATGTCGTTAACAACCTATACAAAAACAAGTTGCTGAGATTAAATTCGTAGAAATAATAGTTATTCTTAGGCTTTTATGGCGCTAGAGGTGACGATTGATAGGTCCATGAGTCAAGATTAAGCCAATAAGAAGGATTTCTCCAACCGTGAGGTATTAGTTTGCAGGAACGTGACGCCATATTTAAATTCGGTGCGATAGTAAATAAAGATTTGTTCTCTATAAACTTGTTATTAAAATGTAGGTTAGCTGGCTCTAGGTACTTAGTGTAGCTATGTTGTGATTTCCTGAAGGAAAAGACACGTCTCGAGGTTGTTAATGGTGTGGTGCCAACATAGGGCTAGGATATATTTCGAAGTTGGAGACATATAAACTTCTATTGAAATATAACAATGGTAAACACGTGACGACAGCACGTATATTCGGAAAATAAATGTTTAGGATTTTGCTTTTTATAACCTATTTGTTTCTCTAAACTGAAATTCAACAATGACGGGCACTGAAGTTGCGGCAGCAGAAATAGGGGCGGTAAAATTAATGTGCAGGAAA
>NJDD01004910.1:22110-36682 GCA_002245505.1 Calephelis nemesis | reverse complement strand
CTAGCCGAAGACACTAAGTCCCATAATGTGATAGGTGGCAAGCCTATCGCCAACCGGGCACATTTCCAATCCCGACCAACATTTTTTTTTATTAGAAAATTGAAAAAATCCAATTTTGCTTTTTCTTGGCCGACCCGGGATTCGAACCCGAGACCTCATGCAGTCAAGTCCAACACCCGGACCGCTGGTTTTTCTAGTTTCCTCGCAGTTTTTCCTTATTTCTTACCTTTTAAACCTTCCCTGGACTTCTACAAATAATTCAAAACCAAAAGGAGCCAAATCGGTCCAGCCGTTCTCGAGTTTCAGCGAGACTAACGAACAGCAATTGATTTTTATATATATAGATAAAACACATTAAATAATGGGTGCGCTGTAAACAGAACTAAAGCTTTTTTTCAGTCAAATATATACAATCTAGGTATTACAGACAATTATGTTATGCAATCCCGTAAGGGACTTGGCGTGAAGTAATCTATGTATGTATGTACAGATAATTATTTAAAATGATGATGTAGTTCCTAAAACAATTATTGCTCAATTTAAATCATTTGAAAGATAGATCTAGATAAGAGCACGTTTTTAAAACCCACAAATTACTGTCAAAAAAAATACTATAGCACAATTATTTTTGGTAGTGAAAAATTACAAGGGTACTTTGGAACTATCATTCATATATAAAACAAATACCCGGTCTATGTTTGCTACAGTAAAATCCCTGCAAGGCCGACGCCAACGGCGCACATTTCTCTTTTTCACTTTGTTCTATTACATAATCTTTAAATTGCAATGTTAATATGTTGAGTGTAGTTAGTTGTTCTTTAAATAGTATTAGATCTCATAATATTTCTAATCACAATAAAACTATGTTTTTAACAGCAGTAGATGAGCATGATCTAATTAAGGTAATACATAATTTGAAAAACACAAGGGCAACTGGCTATGACAATATTAGCACAAAAATATTAAAGAATGTTGCCAGTGTGATATCAAAGCCTCTTTGTCACATAATTAATTTATCATTTTTAGAAGGAAAATATCTTGATCGTTTAAAAAAGTCTAATGTCAAGCCATTATTTAAAAAAGGCGATATGTGTGATTTGAACAATTATAGACCCATAACTTTAGTTCCAGTAATTTCTAAGGTTTTTGAAAAAATAATGTATGATAAACTATACAGTTATTTACTTCATTTTAACTTATTAAAAAATAATCAGTATGGATTTAGAAAAGGTAGGTCTACAGTTTATGCATGTTTTGACTTAGTTAAAAAAATAACTGAATGCCTAAATAGTAAAAAGTTTCCACTTGCTGTATTCTTAAATATGAGTAAAGCTTTTGATTTTGTATCACATAAAATTTTGTTAGCAAAACTTGAGAGATATGGTATTAGAGGTAAATCATTAGAATGGTTTAAAAGTTATTTAGAGAATATAAAACAATGTGTTCAGATCAGTAAAATAAGTGGAAACCACAGGAAAGTCTATAATTCCAATTACATTTTTAATAACTGTGGAGTACCACAGGGTAGTGTTTTAGGGCCATTACTTTTTTTAATTTACATAAATGATTTACCTGATGCTATCAATCATGAATCCATCTTATTTGCTGATGATACTACCTTCCTTATCGAGTGCAAAAATAAAGAGGATTTATTAGAAGAAACAAGTAAAACTTTAACTAAGGTAACAGAATGGTTGAAAGAAAATAATCTTAAAATAAATCTTACGCAGACAAAATTAGTTGAATTTCAGGCACACTATAGAGAGACTAAAAAATTAAGTGTTTTTTTAAATAATACTACTATAGAGAATGTAGATTTTACCAACTTCCTAGGAATAAAAATTGATAAATTTTGTAATTGGAAGTCGCATATTGATTTACTTTGTAACAAAATTGATAGGTTTATATATGTGTTAAGACGAATAAGAGAAATGTCAGGCTTAAAAGCATCTCTTTTAGCTTATCATGGGTATGTTTCTTCCGTTTTACAATATGGTATTCCTATTTGGGGAAATTCTGTAGAACTAATTAGAATCTTCAGAGTTCAAAAGAAGTGTATAAGAGCAATATGTAGTGTTAATCAGTTGCATTCATGCAAGCCACTTTTTAAGTCTCTTAAAATATTACCTTTACCTTGTTTATATATTTTGGCTGTATGTGTATTTGTAAAAAAACATCATCATTTGTTTCAAACAAATGCTGAGGTCTTAGGTTTATCACATTTTAGAAATAGTGAGAAACTCCATGTGCCTAACCAAAAACTCAATATTTCCAAAACTAATATATATTGCATGTCCATTCGTATATACAACCAGATTCCTGATAATCTTAAATCATTGCCATTAAAAAGATTTCAAAAGAAGTTATTTGACTTGTTGTTAGATAAGACATATTATAGTGTTAAAGATTTTCTTGCAGACAACCTTAAATAATATAAATTTTGTAATAATAATAATAATTTATTATAATATCAGAAACCGGGCTATGTTTGGAAACGAACTGGCTGCCAAGGGAGTTTGTTTCGCCGTTTCTTCTCCCGACTGGCTAGGTTTGGAAACGGTGGTAGTTTACGGTAGACAGGGCTAAATTTATTATCATTTTAAAATCAAATTATAATAAGAATAAAACTATTTGTTCGTATGAATATTAAAACATTGTGTATATAATTAGTTATTTTATACTTATAAAAATATTAAATTATTTGCACACCACGATGTGGTAGAATATGTTGGAAAGCTTAAATAATTTTGTAACAACCTTAACACACCTAAATATATATCCGCAAATAAATATATTTTCTTTTCTTTTTTTTTAGGTACATCACTAAACAATATCGTAATGATCGTACACCCGGTATGTTTTAAACCCTGACAAAAAGATAGTTGGTTGTTATAATTTCGATTTAGTCTGTATGTGTGTATCCTTATGTGGTATCACTTTAACTGGATGAACTGATTTCAAAAGCTCTATTGATCAAGATGGTCTTAGCGTGTAGTTAGCTAGCTAGAATGGTACATTTAGGTTAGTGACATTTTTTTTATTTATTCTACATTATTGAGCGTACAATAAAGGAATTTGTATTTACGTTACGGTAGTTTATAGTAAAATAACAAGCTACGTCTGCTACGTTACTGGAGCAACGTTACAAGTATCTCGTGTCTTTGTGAGAAATTGCAACGCTCCGTCAATTTCTTGGACGCGTCGTGTGACCGGCCCTTATCGCATACAGTGTTATTGACAACGAAACTAATGTTTATAATATAATTCAGTTTTGTTACATGAATATATGATAATTAATAGAAGAAGGCGTTACTTTGCGGAAATTCATACAAAGGTCGATCAGATATTTCTTGGAGTGCAGTCGAATTCTCCTGATGCATTACGAAGCGAAACCTACGTTGAGTTTTTAGTAATGTGTGTATTTTTGGTGCTAAAAGATCAGTTTAGTGGTGTATGTGTTGTGTGGAGCTGGATATATTAAGGGGTTTTGGCTTCCGGTAAATCCAATTCATTCATAGTGCACTATTTTGCCTGTTTTTTCACGCCATAATACGTATAAATTTTTTGGCGGGAAATTGAAAAATAAATAATTTTATTTGGATTGAATATGAAATGAATATGCAATTTATTTAGAAACACTTGTACTTTCCACAATATATTTTAATATTTTTTATTTTTATGATTTAGCCAAAAATTGCATGGAGAATGGAATTCCACTAAGCACCGACGATAAGAAGTATAGAATCTATTAAATGAATATATTGCTTTTACCTATTTAACTATTTTAATTTTTACCACTCGGTTTTGTCAAGGGGTTAGCGAACATGCCTGGCTCCATAGACAAAACGCGAGCCTCGAGGTTGGCTAGTGTGGTAGTAGTTAAGTAATCCTGGAATAGATTAAACTGTATTATTTGTTGGAAATTTCATGTTTTAGAAATAGTGAGAAATTGCACCAATAGCATTGCAATTGAGAAATTAAACCAAAAACTCAATATTTATATAAGTAATGTTTACTGCAAGTCCATTCGTATATACAACCAAATTTCTGATAATCTCAAATCTTTTCCATTAAAAAGATTTCGAAGGAAGGTATTTGACTTGTTGTTAGATAAAATATATTATAGTGTCAAAGATTTTCTTGTAGATAAGGATTTATAGTAAAATAACTAATAATTATTAACCAAATACAACGAAAGTGATGGTTGCCGAGGAGTTTGCTTCGCCGTTTCTTCCCCTGTCTGGCTAGGTTTGGAAACGGTGGTAGTTTAAGGTAAATAGGGATAAATTTAATTATAGTTTTAAAATGTTTTGGTAATTAATAATTAAATTAGTTATAAATATAAATAATTTACTTAAAAGTTGATGCATATGTAATTAAATAATATTTTTACAAATGTTAAAATATTTGAACTCCAAAATATGGTAGAATATGTTGATATAATTAAATATTTTTGTATCATCTCATTTACACACATCTTCACGCCCATATCCCTGAAGAGGTAGGCAGATGCACAACCAGGACACTCACGACTAGACGAAGATACTAAGTCCCATAATGTGATAGGTGGCAAGCCTATCACCAACCGGTCACGTTTCCAATCCCGACCAACATTTTTTTTTATTAGAAAATTGGAAAAATCCAATTTTACACACATATTCCGCAAATAAATAATTTTCTTTCTTTCTTCTTCTTACTACAGGGCGATGGGTTCATCACATATTTGTACTACTGTAACTACTCAAATAGCAGTAAAATTTATTTATCCTGCATACCCTACAGTGAATTCAGTAAGTTTCCTTCCAATAAAAGCGTTCAATTTGAAGTTTAAATTCTGTAGTGCTTGCTTTTCAAAGCACCGGCTTTATACTCGTACTGATTTTCCTACAGAGGGTATTGGATAAGTGGAGCACACATTTTCTTATTGAGAACGGGTACAAATATTTACAAGTTTTTCCGTAACGTTCAAACATAATAAGATTGTTTTCATATTGTACGCTTAGCCTCATACAGCTTCTTTATTTCTTTGCTATAGGCTAAGTAAGTTGTTTGAGATTTAGACGTGCCAAATTTTCTTCGAGACTAAAAAAACGTAACCAAAAAAAAAATCTCTTACTTTTACATAATCCTATTAATATTATAAATGCAAAAGTTTGTGTGTATGGATGTATGGATGTTTGTTACTCTTTCACGCAAAAACTACAAAGCCGATTACGATGAAATTTGGTATGTAGGTAGCTGAAGACCCCGAATAACATATCATATCATATAACATATAGGCTACTTTTTATCCCGGAGTTCCCGCGGGATTGGGACTTACGCTAGTGAAACCGCGGGGCGCAGCTAGTATTTTATAAAAAGTAAAAGAATGGTGTTATAAGTTTGCGTGTGCGTGTGCCTGCGCGTGATCCGGAGCATGTGCGTGTGCGTAATAGTTAACAAATGTGCGTGCATGTGTGCGTGTTTTTTTGTGAGTCAGTGCGTGCGTGCGTGCGTGCAGGGATAGATAGTGACAGATTGTAACACTACGATCGAGGTATTTGTTAACAGAATGTTCGATCAGTAAAACAACAAAAAAACAACTTCTATATTAATAACTTAATCATTTAGGTACACAAAAATGGAGTATTTTCCTCGTTTTCCATGGGACCCAATCAGAACCAAACTTTTACGGACAATGAGATTACAAATATTTTTTGACGAGTAGTCCATAAATGACAAAGAAATTGATTAACATACTTAAAAAATAAATATTGGAGTAAAACTTGTGACCTCCTCCTTTTTGTAAAGTCAGTTGAAAGCTAGTCTTTAACCGCTGCTTTCAAAATATTCCCTAAAAACCCTTTCTACAATCAATGGGTTCCACTTAGTCTATTTTAATTAAATGTAGTTAATTTAAAACTGTAGGCAAGTCTTCAAATTTTATCACCTCATTGGTCGAGTGGCTAGCATACACGCCTAACTATATCGACCAACCGCTAGGCTCGGGTTTAATTCCCGACGGAGGCAGTCGTTTTTGTGATGAACATTTCCGGGTCTGGGTGTTTACTAAATTCTAGTATCGATTTAAGTATTTCTATGTATTGCTATCGTTGACTAACACCCATAACACAAGCGTATAATTTGCTTACTTTGGGGTTAGATTAATTTGTGTGACTTGTCCAGGGATATTTATTTATTTACTTCCCAATAGCAATGCCAGCCAATTGATTGAGAAGATCATATTTTTTGAAATAACTCTATTAGATACAGCACTAGTGTGATTTCACAATACTACAATGTATTGGCCAAAGTACCCTGTAATACTGTAATCAGTCTTAGTTTAGAAGAGTTAGTAATAAGACCTTACTTTCACGTAAACCCTATTTATTAACCCTCAGTCCCCTTAAATTAGGTATTCAAGACATGTTTTCAACAGTCAGGTTTTTCTTAATTTATCCATCTTAAGAATGGCAACGATCTTTTCTTGTTTTCTCATTCATAGCTGTGCGTGACTAAAAAATATAAATGAGCGTATTTTTGTAACCTAATTTAAAATGAACTTTAACTTTGTATATTAAACATTTTCTTCTTAGTACCTCGTAAAACTTCATTAATTGTAATTAATATAACAAATCGTAATCGAATTAATCTTAAACGTAACATATTAAGAAATACAAAAGAAAAACATTTATTACACAAGAGCCGTGTATCGCGGAATTTAGCAACATTTTTGAGAAAGAATGGCTGTGTAACGTGTGTTTATTTTCTTTTTCTGAATAGCGGGCGTTGTCTCTAGAAACTTAGAGCACACACCTCACACGCCAGTAAATCTTTACAAAAAAACGACTGATTGCACTCCGGGAGTGCCGGCAGAAATAATATCTTGAATATTAACGTTGAGCATTTTTGATATTTTGGAATGGTTAGGGAATAATTTTGCACGAATTGCTTTAATTATCATTATGAAAGTACTATAATTTATGTGGTAGAATACAATATTCATTTATTGCGCTATCGTACACGAACATGACAACACGAACATTCGCGTAAGCGCCCTGCGCCGTCTTACGAATTTTTGTCTTAAGAATCAGGTCACGTTTCCTCACACGAGTTCAGAAGTTTTATTACAAAAAAAAGCCCGCATCGCCGCTAAAGAAGTTTACACTTTAAAAGAAACAGTGATTTGAAAATCATATTAGGCAGCATTATACCTACTTATTTTTTAATACTTTCTAAAGACATTTAAATCAATTTTAAGAACACACTATTCATACACATCGTCCTTGTTGTTAATAACGTGCCAGAGACATTTTTTTCTCAACAAAAAAATAAATCTAAACAATTAAAGAAGTCTGTCCTGTTAATATCTTTCTATTTACACATAAAAAGAACCAAATCTAATTTGCCAGACATAAATTTGGTTTCTTAGTTAAGATACAAAGCGAAAAAAAACATTACTTTTATCCTTAGCTTCCGGGTGGATCATCAATGGTGACACGGTTTCGTTTGGTTTGATAATGAGCTGCTGCCATCATTATTTGCTGACATATCATTAAAAGTATAGTTATGTTTAGGGTATGACATGTCATATATAAAATACTAGTAGTCGGAGATCCGAAGTAAGGTCGACCTTCACCGAGCTGATAACAGGATGAAACCGGTTTTATAGCAAATTTGGTATATCAGAAAATATATTAAAAATGGGTTGCCTGAAAAAATCCTGGACATTTTTACTTTATTTTTTAAAATGTTTTTTATTCATTAATTGGTGCAATATTAAGATTTTATCCCGACTTAAAGTAGGAATAAGAGGAAGTTGCAGAAGTTGGGTTGCCTGTTGTTTATCTAGATTGCCAAGTATAAACAGATAATTGTTGATGCTAGTTACTTTTGCGGGATCGGATAATAGGAAAAAAGTATCAACATATGTGCAGTTTCATTACAATTTTTATAACAATTTAAGTTGATATATAGGGTTGCCTGAAAAAAAAATTGGAAATGTTAAAAACATATTTTTTTAAATAATAAAATATGTCAGGTCCAGGATTTTTTAGGCAACCCATTTTTAATATATTTTCTGATATACCAAATTTGCTATAAAACCGGTTTCATCCTGTTATCAGCTCGGTGAAGGTCGACCTTACTTCGGAGATTAGACTATGGAGAACGAAAACATTGTACATCGTGATGGTAATGACGATAAGAGCGATAACTGTAATAATAACAGCACTATGTTTGTGGCTACAGAGAGCCATCAGTTTATGTATTCTTTTACTAGCTGCGCCCCGCGGTTTCACCCGCGTAAGTCCCAATCCCGCGGGAACTCCGGGATAAATAGTAGCCTATATGTTATTCTGAGCCTTCAGCTACTTACATACCAAATTTCATCGAAATCGGCTTTGTAGTTTTTGCGTGAAAGAGTAACAAACATCCATACATTCATACATCCATACATACAAACTTTCGCATTTATAATATTAATAGGATAGGATTCTGATCACTTACTTACTATTAAAAAATATAAAAAGTAATTTAATATGAATATATTCTTTTAAATATGAATATATTCTTTTCTTTCTAACAATAAGCACAACCACGGTATACCCACTACAATAATAAATCGTCCTGTGTATGGAGTGAGAAACTTAATTAATGTCGTGCCAATTAAACGTATACTTATTTATTTTTAAGTAAAATAACACTAAAATGACAGGCTTCTTATAACAGTTTCAAATATTTTTCAAAAATGTCTAGCAATTATGAATTCATGTTTTTAACAGCTCTTAGAAGCTATTACATGTTTTGTCCCAGCTTCCAGACTGCCCGCATGCCATTCGGAAGTGCATGGTGAATGTTATATGGAAAAAACAGCTTTTCTGATTATTTATGCAAATAATGCCAGTTCTTATGATAGTAAAATATGTATTTGAAAAACGTCGATTTAACTCGAAAATATACCACCACATCGGAACGTGACCTCTGATTATAAATCGGTACCATGGACGATTCTCTGATTTTCAAAAAGCTGCCACTTACCAAAAGATGCCTCAAAAACAGTGTTCTTTTTTTTTCCCACAAATTGATTGTCTTGATTGAAATAAATATAAAGTTCGTATTAAGACAGTAATGTGTAGCTTAAAATATATAATACAATTTAATTTTTATAAATCTTAAGAAATGAAATTTAATTTAAGTTTGGTTTATTTTTGAAATGGATTGTTGATTTTAATTTTATTTTAATTTTAATGTGTAATTTAATTTTTAATTTTATTTATTTTTCATTAATTTTGAATTATGATTTTGATTTTAACTTTTAATTTTGATTTTTATTTGATTCTAATTTTAATTAATTATAATGATTCTAATATGTAATTGATTATTTTAAATGTATAAATTGTAGTGCTTAGCAAGTATGGATCTTTGTTATCCGAAATAAAGAATTTAATATTATTTTTTGTAACAATGTCATACTACAAATGAAGATATTTTTTATTTTCATGTTTTCATATAATATAAAATCGAGAAGCCATGTGAATGCTTCCGAGCACAATTTTCCTTTAAAATTTTCCATATTTTGGATTTCAATGTTAGTTACCACGGCATGAAAAGCTATCGGACAGATTTGGGTTGGATTTATAATATTTTTAACTTAAGGATCTAACTTCTAAATCTAACCTGTTTTATCAAACCAGCAAAAATACATGTAGTTGTAATATATTACAATAGATAAATAGAAATAGCATAGGAGTTAAAGTCGTCCCTCCCAAGGATCCATACCTTGTCGTGGCAGGGGACAGAGTAACTGGGGTCAAGCCGGGATCCCGGTGAAACCAATTTGAACAGGGATGCTGCTTTGCCCAAGTCCTCTACACGAGAAGCAGATACAGGGTGGTGAGCCACTTGGTCGCGTGGGTTAGCAGCTTTAAGGCCTGCGGAGGATGGAGTGGGCATTCCATCTGCCCGCCCGGTCATGGTGGGGTTGCGGCAGGTACGGGGGTAAAATTATCTTTATTTTGCTAATTCCGCGTAAGCAGTGAACTGTTGTGACAAGTAATCCTCCAAACGACACAGAATGTGACAAGCCTAACTGACGTTCCCACCACCCACCTCCGCGACCAGAACACGAATATAGGAAGAGCTCGAGAAACAATATAGATTGTCACGTTCTTCACATGTGACAACCCTACCTAAAGTTCCCACCTCCCACCACCGCGACCAGATCACAAATAGAGTCCGAACACGGGAAACAAAACCACTTGTCACGTACTTCGCCAACTTTGTCGAAGCACTCACCACAGAGAACACCAAATCGCACTCGACGTACGTTTCGCCTCGACACCGAGGCATCCTCAGGAAATCAAACGACCGTCAGTTAGGCTTGTCACATTCTGTGTCGTTTGGAGGATTACTTGCCACAACAGGAATTAGCAAAATAAAGGCTTATTTTACATCTGTTACAATGGATTTCCGCAAAGTAACGCCTAATTCAATAAAATATCTAGGTACGGGGGTGGCTGTCGCCACTGGGACCCTGAAGTAGTGCACGCTGTATCTCTGTGCACTACTTCTGACGGTTTGCGCTACACTGTTGAGTGGGCTGCACGATGGGGATCGCGAGATCCAACGCCACCAAGGCAGTGAATGTGTGCCAAAGCGTCCCCACAACTCCGGTACTTGGAGAAGGGAAGGACACATTTATGTTTAAGTTGGTAGGAGTCCGACATAAACAGCAATTTCAGTAGCGTGTCTCCATGAGGATTTCCACACGTTAAAAAAGGCGTTGAATTAGTGGCTATAGCCCTGTATGTACTCGTTCTTATATAAAAGTGAACGAAAGGATTTTACGCGAGTGTCTTATAAGTTGCTAATATCTTATAATTAACGAGGACGAAGTCCCAATCGGTAGTCGGACCAAATCTCCAAACAGCTGGAGATGCCCGTCAGCGCTGCGCTTCACCAAGCGACGGAACGCAACTGATGGATGCAGCTGGTAGACAGGGTCAAAAGGAGTCACGATCCTCAGCAGTGAGGAAATCGACTGGAGAGAGATCTTATAATAAATTAATTTGTTTGTAGAAATAAGTATTTATCTTTACGTCCGTATCCCCGTTACGTAGAGGGACAAACAACAATGGCACGTCCTATGATTAGTCGGAGATGTAGTCCCATAACGTGATTGACGGAACAACGTTATTTTTGTTTAAAAATTAAAAAATATTTTTGTGTTGTCCGAACCAGGACCGATCCAAGACTTTAAGATGCTTAACACCGACACAGGATCACTAGACCTCAGAAATGATATTTTAAATGTGAAAAACACTTCATGCATGGTGTAGTATTTTTTACAAAATTTTACCCCATCGGTTTAGTAATTCAGGTACTTCAGCTTATTTAGGTTTTAAATTTTAAGGCTGTTTTTGTCATTAATTTACCCATCAAACAACTAGTTTTCGGAAATCAGCTTAAACATTAAGTAGCACTCAACAGAAGGACCTTTTCCAAACTCATTAACGAAACTCATTAAATCAGTCGGCTTACAACCGCCATTTTGTGTTTAATGAATTGTTAATGAACTGTCCTTTGTTATACAAATTCTTTACATTTTACTCTGTAGCCTGAGATCGTAGATTACTTCTAGAACTGGTTCAATCAATCTTCTTTCAAACCTTTTATTACAATACTTTTAACGGGGTGCCTTTTTCATACTTATAATATTTTTTTAACTTCATAAAATTGATGTAAAATAAGCCTTTATTTTACTAATTTAGCGGATATATCTGTTATAATTTTATATGTTGTATTTCCGCAAGTAACGCCTGATTCAATAAAATAATTCATAAAAATGAGTTAAAAATTCAAGTATCTGATTAAAATGAGACCACTCTCTTTAATATTTTAAAGACATTAGAAGCACGCGTCCAGTCGTATCAAATACAAAAGAAATCCATTGACGAAAAGAGATCATGGCTTTAAAATACTCGTAGTAAATAAAACCCTGAACGAATTCTCCTAATTAATCTCCGAAAGTAAGAAAATTATGTGGTTGTGTTGTGGATGCTTAAGTCAACTAGGTTTATTTATCAATACCAACAACTTTGTTGCCAAACAGAATATACCTAGTTATCGTTATTAATATTTTTGTTTTAGTGTGTGTCAAATATGTGGTAGTGTGGGTAATGTTTTACTTATTGATTTAATGCACTTTATAAGCATTATTATTTAAAGATTTATATGATAGATAAAATACAATACGAAAACACATAAAACATAATATATCCTTACAATTACGAGAAAATTGTGTTTGGGAACGTTACAAAATCATTTAATGTTTAATGTGTACATTATTTAATTACTTTCTAATAAATCCATCTTCGTTTAGGTTTTCCCCATTAGTGAATACCTAGGCCATTAACGGAACGGAAACTACTTAAAAATCTATATTAAACCGTAGAATTCTAAGGTAAGGGTTTCTGATATTTTCAAAATTGCGGTAATTACCTAATGTAAAGCTCCAAGTATTATTTAAATAGATTGTGTACCTAATGATTCTTAACAACTCATTAAATATTAATTAAGTTAACTATCAGTTACATATGCATCTATATTCTGTATATACTAGTAGTCGCTCGTTGGTCGAAATTCGATCATAATAAATTTTAATGTATTTTTGATAAGAACGCCATTGTCATTTCTCAAGACCAACTTACCTTGTTTCCAAACTTTTTAGTGCGCCATCTGTGATCTCTTATCGTTATCATCAATATATTTGTTTGTGTGTGTCAAATGCATGGTAGTGTGCGTAATGTTTGCCAAATTTTATGCTTCTCTGTCACCGCAATTTTCGTAAAAAGAGGTTCAAAGTTTTGGCATTCCGTATGATTATAAAGATTATCTTTGTATTTACCTATAAATAATCTGTACACAGAGAATAGTATTTTGTAGGTATTTTTAGGACTTTGTAGGACTATTTAAAGGACTTTGACATGCATGTCTTTCTATTTAACTTTTGACTGACAGTGTCACGATCGTGATACACCCTGAATCTACTGAACTGATCGTAAAGAAATTTACTTTCTTTGTTATATTCCGAAAGGATGTTATAGAATACTTTTTATCTCGCTTACTAAAGGGATCCCCGTGGGAAAAGGGTGAAAGTCAAAATGTAAACTTGGCTATAATTCATTACCAATCAATCTATGATTTCATTAATTCATATTTTGTTTCGTAGAATATACTTTACACATTATTCCGTATTTTCTTTTACTCATAAGTTTTTTTTGTAATATTGGAAGGCAGACAAGCAAAGGTAGTAATGGTGCGTTTTTGGCCAACCTTTGGCCAGATTGTTAGACCGCAAACAAAATTAAATGTACCGGCTACCTTATCCTCTGAACCAGATAACGGCAACGGCAAGCGCTGACATTACGGCGGCAAGAATGACAATCCGGGCGAGGTGGTGCGAAACTCTACCTCCTAGTCAGAAGTCACGGTGTTAGTGACAGCAAGCCTATGCTCGCCTTTACGAGCTGCCTGGCAAAGGAAGGCAGATGGTCTATTTTATAAAGGAGCCCGGACCAAAACGGGGAAAGAAAGTAGTTTAGAAATCAGACATAACAGATAACCAGAGAAACGTTTTCATTTTTCAGTCCTTCTGCATGGTAGACAGATATCGGCTAGTAACTAGTAAAACTATTCTTATACCTACAGGCGTTCTCTTTCGTGTGCGTATTTACAAAACATTTTTTTACTATCCTTGTGAGTTGTGAGCCTAGGAATTAAGTAAGGGAGCGGGAAAATTTACTGAGGCCAATTTTTTCTTATTATAATCAATTACCTTTCTTTTTATTATGCGATAATTTTCTTTAGACGCAAGTTAGGATTGTATGTTTGCAAATACTGAGTTATACCGTTTAAAACCAAAGCTTTTTTCTTGACGTTTAATGCCAAAAGAACACGTTACACCCTACCTTTTTTGTGAATAAACCTTTTACGGGTATCCTCTCAGGGGATGGATTGAGAGGATTAAGGATATGTTGGACTCAGTCTGGCTACCAACTAAACCCCATGGTGTCCTACACTCTGTCATAGAGGGAAGATGTGGGATCCGTTGACCCAATATACCACCGGCCTTCCAGAACACCTGTCAGCATTGCATATTCTCCACTAAGATGTTACAACGTCTTTGGTACTTGTATAGATGCAATACACCAAGCGATGTGCTGGAACACCAAAGCATATCACTTGCTCACAGGATTCTGCGTGCAATGGGTGGAGAGTAACGCAAAATCTTCGGCCGAAGAATATGTTACGGAGAATGGAGAAGGGCTGTTTCTGCCCCTCTCCTCCTTAAACATCTACCTTACCTAGCCTAAGCATCTGACACAGAAAAATATTAAGGGTTGTGACATAGTCTTTAAAAAAGCTAGCGACACCCATGAATCAACAGCTAGTGTGGAACATATTAATTGTCAGTATGTAATATTTATTTTCAAGTCAAAATTTGAAACAGATTTTTCTTTTACGGTGGCGAAAAGTTATCTGGTGAGATTTACGGGTAAGCATCGTACAATACAAAACGAGCTGGCGTATT
>NJDD01004910.1:164-21080 GCA_002245505.1 Calephelis nemesis | reverse complement strand
ATACCACCGGCCTTCCAGAACACCTGTCAGCATTGCATATTCTCCACTAAGATGTTACAACGTCTTTGGTGCTTGTATAGATGCAATACAATGCAATACACCAAGCGATGTGCTGGAACACCACAGCATATCACTTGCTCATACGATTCTGCGTGCAATGGGTGGAGAGTAACGCAAAATCTTCGGCCGAAGAATATGTTACGGAGAGTGGAGAAGGGCTGTTTCTGCCCCTCTCCTCCTTAAACATCTATCTTACCTAGCCTAAGCATCTGACACAGAAAAATATTAAGGGTTGTGACATAGTCTTTAAAAAAGCTAGCGACACCCATGAATCAACAGCTAGTGTGGAACATATTAATTCTCAGTACGTAATATTTATTTTCAAGTCAAAATTTGAAACAGATTTTTCTTTTACGGTGGCGAAAAGTTATCTGGTGAGATTTACGGGTATACATCGCACAATACAAAACGAGCTAGCGTATTTGGTGACATTTATTTGAGCCTGTATCGTGAAATGGAGCTGTAACGGCAGTCATTCTGACGTAAAGCTGCGATATGTTTGCCGCTAGGATAAACAACGTACGTCTTATTTAAAAAAAAAAACAGTGAGCGACAAAATAGCAAGAGCAAGTGGGCCCCAGGGGCCCCACCTTGGTAGAAAACTGTCGCTGATACTATTGGACATACGCAACAATAAAAGTCAGCTGCCAGTGACGGCGGCATCTAAAAAATTTAATCTTCCTAATAAACTGGTAATGGTTCTAGCCTTCTATTTATTTAGCTGCATGCTGCATACTATCTCCTATGTCAATAAAAATTGTTTAATAATAATAATTCTTGACATAATATTTTGATTGTATTTTCGATTTCTCAACGTCTCTGACCGCAAGATATCTACTAATTTGTTTGCTGTCTGTGCTTTCTTTCTTAGCGTTTCATTTGTATAATTGTCACATCTCTTTGTCTATCCTTATGTCACAGCCACTTTTTTTACAAAAGCTATGCTGTTAAAACTTGGTGAGTAGATGTATTCTGTGAACCATATTAATATTTTTACACATAAATAGAAAGATAAAAATAAATTTTGGAGGCTCCCCATACTTAGAACAAAAACTACTTTTTTTATCATACCCAAAAGTATCTAAGGATAGAGCATTCTCAATGACATTGAAGTTTATACTACCATTTTTTTCTAAAAGTGGTAAAATGTGTGTCCCTATAACTTTTGAGTATTTACAAAAAGATAATTATATAAATTGAGTTTAAATGATTAGATTACAATAAATGAAATTTTGCACACCATATGAGGTAGAATATGTTAGGCCTTAATATATTTTGTAACAACACTTGTAACACTCATATTCTAATGCAAATAAAATATTTTTATTTGATTTGATTTTGATTTTTAAAATGAGAAATCGATAAAATTCAAAAATGTATGCGATGTACATTACTATGTAAACTTCCAACGAAAATTGGTTTGAACAAGATATAGTAAAAAGTTATTTTTAATAGGTATTGTAACACCAACACTTAAAATAGGTGAGAGATGGCCTGTATAGTTTAGAATTGCGCAACCGTTTAGCGTCCTATATAGGTATCTATTTGCGTTTAGCATGACAATTTTAACATAATGACTGTCAAGTATGAATAGATGCAAGCTGCAAAAGTGACTTAAACTGTAACCACTGCATAGTGTATATTATATACGAAATAAATGACCTGAAAGATCGTTTATGTTACGATGATTGTTGCTACAAAACTCTTCATGGGCGAGTCCGAATTGCACTTGACCAATTTTATTTTTTCCTACAGTTTATGGCATTGAATTTTGGTTTAATGTTCGAAGCATTGCCAACGGCATTTGATATTAGTCAAGTTTGCATCAAGTTACCCGATTTAACAAAATCGAGATTAAATTACTCAAAATAAGTTATAAGTTTTCAAAGAAAGTCATTTCAGGATCTTAAGTAAAGCGGTGGCCTTCTTACCCAAATATCATTAAAGAGATTTGGCGGGAACGAGAAAATACACGATACATTAATTTCTACATGATCACATTTTCGTTTGTGTCCTTTAACTGAACAAAATTGTACGTAATGCCACCTAAGACGACTAATTTCGCTAAGTATAAGCAAGAAATAACTACGACCATTTTTGAAGTGAAAACTTCTTTAGCGGCTTTGCGCACTTTTTTGGAATGGTTAAAAATTTCTAAACTCGCGTTAGGGCACGTGACCTGATGGACAATTCGTAAGACGGCGCAGGGCGCTTGCGCGAATGTTCGTGTTGTCGTGTTTGTGTACTATAGCGCAATAAGTAAATATTTTATTCTACTACATAAATTATACTAATTTCGTACTAATAACTAAAATGATACGTGCATAATTATTCCCTAACCATTCCAAAATATCAAAAATGCACAACGTTAATATTCAAGTTTTCACTTCTGCCGGCACTCCCGGAGTTCAACCTGTCAATTTTTGAAGTGAAACTTCTTTATCGGGGTTTGAAAAAAATTTAGTGTAACATTTTTTCGTTACGCGTCACATTTTTCCGTTACGCGTCATTTTTGTTCTTATCCCTACCACGCGTGATTTGAAGTATACTTTCTCCAGCGGAGTAGGGTTTGGCAATAAACTTTATTTAACCAATTTCTGTAAAGTTGCATATAGTAAATTATTTTTTGAATAATAACGTCATAAAGAAGTGAAACTTCACGCACTCATTTTTTTTTATCATAACGGCGCCAAACCCTGTGTTATCTTATTTATGTCAATTTGAACCAAATGTGATCTGTGCTGTGTATTTACTGGTATAAAGTTAACTAACAATCCAATATGGAATCACCGAAATCGAATTGCCAGCGTCCACAATCTGGACACTCCATTGCTTGAGTTAAATTTAAATCTGAAAATTTTGTATGTGGTGGCACGTACACTGTTTCTGTTATGATGTACGGAGATCAACATTTGTAATCTGGGAATAGATTCAGCCGATACTAGCACCTATGGCATAAAGGATAGGTGTTGGAGTAGCATAAATATGTTGTGGATATGTGGTCACCGGCAGGTCAAATAGTATTTGGGATGTAGGTAATATCGTTATGCCCAGCACGCGAGCCTAATCTACAACTGACTGCGAATAATGAGTGAAATATTTAACAATTCTTTTTGTAATAATGTTTTAAGCGTTATACTATTTCGTTACGTTTGTTTGAAGTGTTTTGTAACAGTGATTAGGTGCGCTCAGCTCTCCTCGACTTGACGCATCCTTACGCAAACTAACCTCTGTTAAGCTTCCATCGAAAATTAAAGGAAAATATTTCAACTGGCAAACGAGTTAGTGGGTCACCTAATGGTTAATTGTTTGGCTTTAAATACAAGACAAATGTACCTACTGCAATATGAATAAAATGTATTTTGCCATTAAAATTACATGTTTTCTGTTAAATAAGTATCTAGCTTTATACTTTTCAATTCTATTCCATACCAAAAGATGTATTAAACCTTTCCATTTTTATATGAAACTAGCTGCGCCCCGCGGTTTCACCCGCGTAAGTCCCAATCCCGCGGGAACTCCGGGATAAAAAGTAGCCTATATGTTATTCTGGGTCTTCAGCTACCTACATACCAAATTTCATCGTAATCGGCTTTGTAGTTTTTGCGTGAAAGAGTAACAAACATCCATTCATCCATACGTACAAACTTTCACATTTATAATATTAATAGGATAACAATAAAAAAACACCCATTCGCATCGGAAGTGAAAGTTCAAATATACAGATAATTATTTTGTTTTTTTTTTTTATTTACAGTTAAGTGTACCTCAATAGTTATTTCTATCTAAGCATATGTTGTTCTGATGTTTGATTCATTAAATACAATGCACATGACTTCGGCGCAACAACCTACAGTGGCCGGCCTAAAATCGTACGTTGAAACGGTCTTTTTATCTTTAGTTCTAAAGCCCTGATGATGCTGTAAAAAGCAAAACCGGTTGGCTGTAGAGTAACGAAAAGTATTAAATAAAGTTTCTAGTGTATAAGTACAAGCGTTTACTGCAAACAAGTGTATATACAAGGGAATTACACCAAGTTCCGACGATAACAAGTATAGATTCTAAGTAATATGTATAAAATATGGCAAAATAACATTTCAAGTTTTACTTTAAAGTACCAAAAAATGTAAATTATAACAATCAATTAAGATAAATACATAAATATTGTGAGGCTCCATCAATATCCGTTCAAAGAAAGCTAGGATCGTTAGAAGCCATCGTCTGTCAGTCAAAAATGATTTAATGTAGTCTTGATATTGTGTTTCATTACGCTACAGTTCAATAAATGAAGTTGATTATAGTTGTAGATATTAAAGGTTTAACATGATTACTGTACTGTGTACCCTGTGTATCGGTCCACAGTCGTCTGGGGCTATGCTCAGACTACTTACAAAATCTACGTATCAGACTGATATGTTTAGCTTGTAGCAGTATCAGCTCAATTTTTCATTAAGAGTGGTACATACGCAAAATAATACAATTATTATGCCTGTTTTGTCGTACATAAACAGCAGCGCTGCGCTTTATAGATAACTTTCCATTTTTAATATGTTAGACTATCTGCTCCCTACGGATTTTGCAGCTTTCATATCGCACACCTTGCAGTGAACAATTTATTAGTTAGTCTATAATTTTTTTAGGAACGAAGCATGATATTTAGAAAAACGTAAATGTATTGTTAAATGTGAGCTTCATTTATAAAGACGAATGTTAAAAAGTTTTTGTTAAAATGTTTATGGCTTACGCAAACCATGAAATAGAAAGTGTGCTATAAGTTTAAATTCTGAAGTGTGATATATATTATTTTGATCATAACTCTGATTGATGTGTGGCGAGGGTGCTGCTCCATGCACTAATTCATCAGTCACATCACAGCGGCGCGTAGGTCAGAAGAAACTGGAAAAATGATTACATAGTATATTTTAGGCGGTCTGGTTTAGAATTTTCAAACATTACCTTTATTTCTTGAATACTATCTCTGATATCCTACTAAGCGGCAAAGTTTTGCGATGACTCGGCCAAACTACACCTCCGACCTACACCTGACACCATGGTAATGCTCGCCACTCAAGTATTTCGATTATAAAAAAAAAGAATAGGCTATCAAATTGATCCCGCCAGACACTTAGCATTATTTTCCATTACTACCTTTAAAATAGTATACAGGTACTAAAAGTTTTCCGTTTCATATAAACGTACCTATTTCAATTGTATGATTTGAAATAAACTTTTCAGACGTCATGAATCACCTGAAATACGAGAATGAATTCTTTGAAGGTTTAAAAAAAATATGAAAGTTTAAAATCAATATCTGTTGAAGGTTTAATGAAAGTCATTGAAGTGTTTAAAAAGGTGAGTAAAAAATAAAATCGGTTGTCTCTAAAGTCGGTTTACTGACGATAGAACGTGACAGCGTCATAAGAACGGAGGCCGATTGTGCCTCTTTGTCGCTCGTTCCGCGCTCTCGCTTGCACTTCAAGCCTTAAATAGAACGCCTCAGAGCGAGGTAACGCCGCATGAGCCATGTTTTTTGGTGCGTGCAGCCGGCTCTTTCTTATTATAAGACGTTGTCACGAAAAAAAATAATTAAATTATTAACGGTTAATCGATGACAGATTGGTTATAGTGTAATAGGATGAACTACATACAGCAAAGCCACTTTAAGTGGTACAGTCGTGTTTTGCTAGCTTGCCAACTTGCAAGCCAGCTGGTAAGAAATGCCTAAACGCTATAAAACCAATGGATGACGATTAGATGTGGACCCATTAGATAAACTCCCGTGGTGATTATAGGTAACGTACAAAATATAATATCACGTAAAGCTTGTTATAGACGAGCGTCGATTCGTTTATTACTGACACCGTAATTAGTCCTACCGTCTAACCTATTCCTTCCCTCGTAGAATCAGTGCTCGCCACTGTAGTATTGCGGTCTTGCGAGCAGGGTAGCTGACAAACTTCCTTACACAAGAGGCTGTCCTGTGTTTTTATATCAGCTGCAACTGATACAGATGCCTACAAAAGTATATCTTACGGTAAATATAGAAAAAATCTTTTTTCACGCTTTTTAAATAACTCTCACATTTTCAAAATACACTTTGTTTATTACTATAATATAAATATACTATAGGTGTCTGTATCAGCTAGAGGTGATGTAAATACTCGAGACAGCCTCTTGCGTAAGGAAGTTTGTCGGCTATCCTGCTCGCAAGACCGCAATACTACAGTGGCCAGCACTGATTCTATGAGGAAAGGAATAGGTAAGACTGTAGGACTAATTACGGTGTTAGTTATGAACGAATCGACACTTGTCTATAACAAGTTTTAAGTTATCAATTCTGTATATTCCCCATATGCACCACGGAAGGTTTCCGTCGCCCTTTGGTTTTATACCATTTAGGCATTTCTTACCTTCACAGACTGTAGCTTTAAGCAAAACATGACAGTGCCACTACAGGTGGCTTTTCTGTAGTTTATCCGGTATGTCTCGGACATGACGACATGTTTTTAACTCTTTCTAAAAGCAAAAGAAACGTATATTTACGCCCGTATCCTGAAGAAATAAACAGAGTCAGAACATGGACACGCACAACAAGCCGAAGACACTAAGTTCCACTTTGTGATAGGTGTACAGCCTAACGTTAAACAGCACAAATCCCATCCCAAAGCATTATTATTTTTATTAAAAACTAGCTGTCCCGGTGAACTTCGTTGCACCCGTTCAGTATAGAAAATAATATAGTATTATTTTTCCCATTTTCCTAGCAACTTTCCCAGTTTTTCTTCATGAGAAACTTCTCCTGATAATAATTAACAAAATAAAAAAGGAATTAGCCAAATCAGTCCAGTCGTTGGGAAGTTATGCGCTTACCAACACATTCAGTGATTTATTTTTATATTATAGATTGAAAAACACTTTTTTTAGTTGTCCGACCTTGCCTTTATAGTGACGATGTTAAACAAAAACAATAATTAATTTAAATAGAACAAACGCAAAAAAATATTTATTTACCACTCACGTGATAAAAAAACACTCCACATACCTGTTACAATGAAAAACAAACATATAAAACAATGACGAAAAAATTGGGCGATTCTCAGGATCCACTCATGTACGAAATTTTATTTAAAATAATGTTTCTCGAAACGAGAACACAACACCATACATATTCAAATTGGGTATTCAAACCAGAACTCTCAAGGGTATTCTTCAGACATAAATACACAAAGCGATTTACGCTTCCCTACTAATATTATAAATGGGAAAGTATGTATCTGTCTTTTATTTTCTTATTATATAATTTGTTATTTTCCACTACCGGCATTTGGAAGCATTAGAATATTTTGAAGTATAAAATATTTAGAAGTATCTAAATTTGATTGATTTATCTTTAAATAATAAATAACATTTTGAGTAGCCCCCGACGATAAAACCCATTCATAGATCGTAGATATGGACCACAAACGCCACCGATCGGTGGTCATACTCTACAGCAGAGCCACCCTGATAAATACTGGTCAAGTGAATCTTACAATGTGGTAGCTCCAATGTGGATAGTATTCGTATACGGCGTAAAGCTGTAGCAGTGTTAAATTATGAAATAATTCGAATTTAAAGTGGATGTGAATGAATTTAAAGTACAGGTGGATCTGCCAGATAGCATGCTCTGTGGCAGACCTACCTGTACTTCGTAATTGAAAATGAAAAAGCTGCTGATTTTTGTTGAAAATCACTGTACCAGTAATTTTAACATAACTCCTATCATAAGCGTGAAGTTTGGTAATTTGGAATGAGATCTATCCGTTTAATCTGTCAAGTTTTTAACTTCAAAACGTGAATGGATCGTAATCATCTCTATACACTTTATAAACGTTACCAATATGAAGTGTACACTTCCATTTAAATTACATTTCTGTTTGTTTGTAAGCAAAACATTAGTTTCAGTAATCTAATTGCAAATTGCATCCCACTTCTGATGCGGCGTGACATTGAACAAAGCTATTAAATTATAATTTCATTCGAATGTAGTTCCTCATTTTGTAGCGCGGAACCGAGCGTATAATATAATTTAACTTGTTGCTTTTATATTAGAAAATTTCTATTTAAATGTTAAGTAAAAGTTTCATGCAAACCTTCCAGATCTAGTGCTACTAGTACTCGAAATATTGGTGAATGGTATATACTAACATTGTACCAACCAATAATACCAACGTTGGTATTATGTTTTATTTACTTTTACCACCAAAGATTGTAGTTCTTGTAGTAATAATACAGCATTATGTGAGTTAAGGTACCTATTGTACGCTTACGTAGGTGGCTTCGCACAATTTTCATCGTTAACTATATACTGAAAAAATATTTTCTGCTACAAAAATTTTGTAACTTTTTATTTATAAGTGTTATCTTTAATCAAACTAGTTTTTGTTAATTGTAGTAGAAGTAACAAAAAAAACCTTTTTTAAGTAACACTTATCATACTACTACTACCACTCATCATATGGTAGTTTTAGTACCTATTATTTAGGCTCGTTACAAGTGCCCCTTGTAAGACGAATGTGAATAAAAATATTTCTATTCTATTCTATACGGTTTTAGTAAAAACATTAAAGCAGAAAAGTATTTAGTAACAGTTTGATTTAGTTATTATTAAAAAGTCGGTGCTATTTACATTCGGTGCGCTAATTTTAACGTATATTTTGATAATTTAATTTCAATAAATAATAAATCAAAATTATAACAAGTACATACTGGTTACCAAACCAAAACACTTGTTGTATTGGGCTAAATACAAAAAAATGTCTATTGTAGACAAAAAAAATCCTCATAATACAATTTTTGTAGATTTTGAAATGACTAAAATATTGTTTAATCAAATGTCTCTTTATTTATAGATTTACAGTAAAGATAAGTTAGTTTCGAGTTAAATGCGACATTGTAATTAACACGAAGTTCAATAATTAATTAGAAACACGTTTAAAATGTATTTAGTAGTTTTACTGCGTCAGCCTGGCTGTAGTGTATGTATCGACCGCATAGAGTATGTCTCCCACTGTCGAGGCCAGGGTTCAATTACTAATGGGAAAGCACTTGTACGATGACAAAAAAGACGTTTTTATGGGTCTGGGTGTTTATTTAATTTATTTAAGTTAGTGTACGAGACACCCTTTTTCGTAGTAAAACACTTGTACTCGTCCACTATACACTTAACTCAACATTTTACGCTACTCTTCAGCCAAAAGGTTTCACTTTTTACAGCATCATCAGGGATTTGAAACTAAAGATAAAAAGACTATTTTTGTGTGTGCAAAAGTGCGTATACAATGGAATCCCACCCAGTGCCGACGATAACAAGTACAGATTCTATTAGTGTACGAGTATCGTATTTTAATAAATTAACTAGCTGCCTGTTCCGGCTTCGCTCGGAAGGTAATTTTTATTATCATAAAATTGAGATGTAAACTATCCTTTATGGATCAAAATGCACACGGTGTGCAAATTTCATTGACATCGGTTAAGGCCCTATACTTAGTCAGCCAGAAAAGCCAATCGCTGCGCTCCCGCATTCCATGATTACTATGAAATATTGCGCTCCAATGAAACCTCTTAAGCGACAAATCACTATTTTTGACAACTTTTATAAAGTTATTTGAAAAAAAGTATAAAAACTTAAACACTTATCTTTTAGGTATAGTACTTATCTATGTTTATGTTAAATCTGGTGTCGATATTTTCATAATTGAAGTAGACAGTTGGGTTTTGCTTTCAAAAAAGGGTTAACTTTTTGATTTTTTTCTATCGAGCAAAATGAAACAAATTGTGTTTTGGAAACACTAGTCTTATAAAGCATATTAATGTTAATCTTGTGTATTTTTGTCACCAAGATCCATGATTGCTTTGTTTGAAAAAAACATTATACTGCTGACGTGTTTTAGCATACATGGACCCTTAATTAGACTAGGAGTCCATCGCGGACAAACATCGTGACAGGAGATTTCTATATTAAGATATGTTTTGTAATGCCCATAATATTAGCAAAATAAATGTTTACTTTGGGTTAAATCAATTCGTGCGTGTGTAATATAAACAAGCAAGAGCCGCTAATTGCGTGGTGCATATCGTAGCGGATTCTCGTCGCGTCGTGGAGCTAGACTGTCTCCAGTTACCACCGTAATAACTTACGTGCCTAGAATTAGAACACGGATTAATTACTGTTAAGGTAAGAACACATGCTGCTGTATCAAATCGCACCCGTTAGTTGACCCGTCATTGTTTGCCACTTAAAATACTAGTATCTAAAATGATCGAAGATACCTAAACACGTACCCATGACAGGAACATTGACAAAGTGGTAGAACTATGTTATATGACGCCTCCGGATTGGTACCACCGCCTTACGTTAACTGCAACTATTGTTTTTGGTCTAGTGGCCAGGATTTTCAGTAAACGTAAACCTTGGCTTTAGATACAACCCTCAGGATTATTTCACCATTTTCCCCTCTATTGTTTCAATGCGTGTCTTTATGTCCCTATTATTTATTACTTTTTTTCTCCTAACATCAAATAGATTCATACGAAACTTTCACATATCGTTATTGTCCTTTGGAAGTTGATTTTGAAAAAAATCAAAATATGTTTGAGGTTCGGTTTTAAATCTAAACATATAAAAATAAGTCGGGTTTTCCTTCCAGAAGCTATTACTCTATAACGCACAAACCGATTTCCACGGTCTTGCATTTGTTGGAAAGGTCTAAAGCTCCGTGAGGTGTATAGCAAACAAAATTCAAGAAAAATTTAAACAAAAATGCAGTAAAGCTGGTGATTTTTCCAGCGTTTTCACATACAGCGCCATCTCTGATACATAGCATGTACTTCAAACCAATATGTTTTTACATGGTGGTGGAGAAGATGACGCCAGTACGCGGTATGTGAGTATAATACCATCTTGTGGCGGAACAGAGTTCATCGGTCGGTTTGTATATAATAGATATTTACATCTAATTACATCCGAACTCATCCAGCGGTCTAGCCGTGAAAGCGTAACAAACAGACTGGCAGATTTCTGCAAAGCATGGAGAGTTTATGGCGAGTACAGAACAAGCCAACAAAAATGACTAACCTGTTCATATTAAAGAAACAAAGAACAACGACGCGTTTTTACAGAAATCATGCAAAACCAAAAATGTGAACATGTGTTACAGTAATTTATATATGACTGGTTACTGTACACCCACCATGCACCATCACAAAATAAAAAGGTGGGTTGCTAGTGCGAGATTAATTTGGTTTATGATTATTTAATTTTGTAATAGTTACAAATAGCGTTGATTGTCAGTTAGAAGTAAGTGGCCTATTGGTAGATCCGACCTATAATTGTTGTACCGTTGACTAATATTCGTATCATTAGGTTGCAATCATAATGTTTGTTAGTTAATACTACCTTGAAACTGGAATATGACAGTGGCGAGAACTGATGTTATAGAGACAACAATAGGAAAGAAATAGTNNNAGTTGTGTCTAAAGTCTACCACCTAGTCATTATCACAATGTTAGTGACAAAAATCTTCGCATCTTTTTTAAAAGATTCAACGAAAGAAAATTATGGGTCAATATTTTACAAAAAGGCCCAGGATCAGCGCGGGAAAGATCGTAATTTTCCTAATACTCGCGCACTTTATCCGCTATTACTGTCACCACCCCCTCCCCGGTACCCGAACGCACCTTTTTACACCCCATTACGTTACTTTCTAAGTGAAATGAAAGGTCCTATGGCAGAACTGTAATCAAAACTTAGGGCTACACGTAATATTCACAATCTAACATATTTTTTACAATTTAATCATTATTATTACAGTTTATTGCGTTTTTATTACATTTTGCTTTCATTTGAAATTTTAAAAGAAAATTTTTTATTGATAGAGATATATATACTTTGTCAAATTCCGTAACACTATTTATCTATATATTAATAAGTGATGCCAAAACTTTGGACCCTTTTTACAAAAATTGCGAGGACGCAGGAGCATAAAATTTGGCACACATACAGTCTAAGTGTAAGAGAAGTGCAGAACGCTAATATTTTTCAATAATAATGCTTATAAAGTACATTCAATAAATAAGTAAAATATTAAAATTTGGTCTATTGTATCTTTATAAAAATAGCGATAAATTTAGTATCTTAACCAGACAATCAAAATTACAGATAAATAGGTTTTTTATCTAAAGTCTCTCGTGAGTCTAATCCGAACTTTGCATAATATGTTCGCTAAAGCTACATCTGTACCTAGATGAAAGTATATAATTAATACAATAACTTTAATTTTTAGAAATATTTATACAAATTATAAAATTCCCAAAAACATTAGAAAAGTTGTTTTATTGGTAAAAAAATTGTTTTACTTGCAAAAAAGTCAACAAGTGTTGACACTTAGAAATATTTAATTTTTGTAATAAAAAAACTGTCGAGACGAGGTGGTATCCACTTATAAGATAAAAGCATCCGGTGCCTCATTAAAATAAGGAATTAGTAGAACTTAAATCCAATTTTTCTCATACCTACTGTCGTACCGTTTCAGAGCATTGCGGCCACAAACATCGTAATATGAGATTTTTATACCTAAAAAAAGTTTTGTTTAACACCTTTTAATAATACGAAAATCAAGGCATGTGAATTATACAGTTAACTTTAAAATAGGTAATCTGGAGAGAATCAGAATCAGAAAAATATTTATTCACGTGAACCATACAAATGGTATTTGTGCGCGTCGAAATTTTTATATACTACCGCCGGATCGGAATCGCGGCCACACACTGAGTAGATCCGTCGAAAGAAACTCAGCGGGCTTGTACCATGTTTTTTATAGGTACCATAGAATATATACCATAGAACATGATCGTGAAACTTCAAATCCGCAAAAACTGACACCGTACAGTGATCACGTGCCAACTTGCAAGTTGATAACAGGAAAACAATGATAAATAAACCGCAATAATCAGCACCTGTCCGCTGACGAGGGTTGGGATATGATTTATCTGCAGTCTTGGCAAAAATCTGGAAACACAATGTCGACACGACCCTACTACATTTATAAAATCACAAACACTTTCTTTTCCGTTTGCACTAAATTGATTGTAAATGTACGAGTTAGTAAAAATATATACTGTTTTTTTTTTTTATTTGCAACGTTATATATTTACTTTTTTTAAGCATGTAAATGCAGTCAGGCATGTAGATCTGATGAGAAATACACTTTGCCTATCGAATCAAAGATGTTAAAGATACGTTGTCACGATATTGTCAAGAATCACAAGGAAAGTACAAAGGCGAAATTTTAACGATTTCAAATATAATTTTATCGCCATTACCATTAATTTTACTATAAAGACAAGTAAAGATTTCGTCAGATGGTGTTGCGGATATCCGGGTGCTGTGATAATAATTGTAAAAAAATTAAAATGCTCATAAAAAAATATCTGTGAAGAATTTTCAACATTTGAAACATCCCTTTTTTATACAAAAAAATAAATTTTATTTTTTGTTCAATTTGAAATTATAGAAAACAATTTTCCTTTTTTTTAGGTCAGTTAAATCCCACAAAAACATTTCATGTTAAATGTTACCAAGACGAGACCATATCGTCACTTGTAATATGAATTAACGTAACCGCCAAATGACGACTTTTCAGGAGAAGGCAAAAAAATTAATTATCAAATTGTAAAAAGTGCCATAACTTTTATTACATCAATGTTATAATAACATTATTAATGGTGACTGTCTTTAAATGGTGAGGTCTTTTATCTAAATGATGTGTAGAAGAGGCTGATGTTACGGTTTAGAAAGTAGCATGGCGGTTACGCTAATTTTTTTTCAAAATAGGCGAGTTACATTAAGACTTGTAAAGAAAACAAAAGAATCGTTTAAGGTATCTTACATTTAAGGTAAGAAAAATTAATGTAAGAGACACAGTTTTCTAAAAGTGGATTAATGTAACTAGAAATTAGTTATGGCACTTTCAAACCTATTCACAAGCAATAAGGTCAAATATAGAAAAACTTCCTCTGTTGTAGTCATTTTGAGACAGGGTTGCTTAAATGAATAAAATAGCTGCATAAGTACGAAAACTGTAAGTTATGCTTAAATGAGTGATGGACGCCAGATATGAATTTGTTTGTTTATGGTTTTTTTGTAATACTAGCTGCAACCCGCGGCTTCGTTCGCGTAGTCTGGTTACTTAATATTTAGCTCTCAAACGATATCCTTTGAAGTTTTGAGACAAAAATAGTCTAAGGCCTAAATAGAATTTTTAATTAGATTTTTTTTTCACAAAATTTGATCTATTTTGCTAAAATATCAAAATCAGTTTAGCAATTTTGAAGTGAAAACGGAACATACACCCCTCTCCATAAGAACCTGTCAGTAACTAAAGCAAAAAAAAAAAGAATTAGCGAAATCGGTCCGTCTGTTTAGACGTGATGACGTGACCACGCGAAATGGGGATTCATTTTTTAGTCTAGCCGGCCCGGCGAACTTCGTATCGCTTGACATTAACAGCTACTAACAGTTTGTAGAAAGTATAGTTTCTTTCTATATTTCTTGCAATTTTCCTGACATTTCTTTTTCATATGACGGTTCTTGACACTAGCTAACACAACAAAAAGTGCAAAATCGATCCATCCATACATGCGTGATGGGATGAACATGCTACATGGGGATTAATCTTTATTTAACATATAGATTATTCAATCCCCAGCAAAAATAACCTTTATAAAGAATCTGAAAGAATTCATGTAGACCTAAAATTTTAATTCGTAGCCTCATTTGACAACAATCCACACTGACACACACACCCACACCGATTAAAGTTGTATTTGTGTTTTTTTGTATGGTGTTGGAAGGCAAACAAGCAGACGGATTGTCTGATGGTAAGAAATTCACGCCGCCTAGAAACACTCAACGTGGTAATGGTGCGTTGCCACCCTGGGGCCGGGATGCTAGACATCGAGCAAAAGTTCACCGGTTACCTAACCCTCCGAACCAGAACACGTCATGACGGTATGGTGGCAACAATAGGTAAGGCGGTGGTACCAATCCGGGTGAGTCGCTGCAAAACTGTTATTAACTAACCCTAATTAGCCCGAACTGCTTATTTTTGAGTTTGAATTCGCGCTTAAAAACCTAAATTGAATGAAGTAAATATAAATAGACAGATCCATACACATATAATCGTAAGTTATATCCATCTACAACTTTTACCTATACAACTTTTGTCCCGATGATCTTTTATTTTTCGGGGGAAATTTAAAAATGCGAATGGAATCGTTATTTTATCTTCGTTTTATAATTTACTGGTGGTCGCCATTGGCCGAAATTCGACCCTAATACATTTTAATATCTGTTGACAAGAACGCCATCTTGATTTCGCAAGACCTACTTTGTTTCCAAATACATTATATACTTATTATCGTCGGAGCTTGGTGGAATTCCATTCTTGATGTAATTTATTTAAAAACACTTGTACTTTCCACAATATATTTTATTATTTTTTATTTTTATAATTTAGCCAACCGGTTTCGCTATACAAGCATCATCAGGGCTATATAACAATTTGTTTCCAAACTTTTTAGTGCGCCATCTGTGATCTTTTATCGTTATCATCAATATATTTGTTTGTGTGTATCAAATGCATGTTAGTATGGGTAATGTATTATTTATTGATTTAATGTACTTTATTAGCATTATTATTGAAAAACATTAGCGTTCTGTACTTTTCCTACACATAAACTATAAGTGAGCCAAATTTTATGCTCCTCCGTCCGCACAATTTTCGTAAAAAAGGGTCCAAAGTTTTGGCATCTTGTATTAATATATAGATTATAAAGCAGTGCACGCCTAAAATGATTACAGAATGTCAAACTTGGAAAAACTGGGTTTGAATCTATTTAAAATTTTCAGGACACAAAACGAAGCCGGTCGTGTAACTGGCCGCGGGGGAGTACACGGGACGAGGTCCAACCAACTTGTCATAATACATAACGGATGGTAGAGCGGAACCTTACGTCCCTCGTGAATATTACGATCCGTTTTCAAAACGCACGTAACGCCTGTGGGTATACACGGTACAACCATGTAGTGTCAACGGTGTTGTTGTTAGGGTACCAAATGAAAGATCTAAACCTAGCTTACTATTTACTAGACTTCACGCTGTTTTTGAGACAATGATTTTTTAGACAGCATACTCGTGACGGGGGCAACTCTATATTGTTAATGGGATTTTAGACCATATGTGCAAGTCTGCTTTAGCATGAAACACGATAGTGGCAAGCAATGCCGTAATGGTAGTAGAAATAAGTAAGGTACCTTGTTAAGTGAGCTCCTGTACAGCTTAGTCCTCTACCACCTAGTTATGAGTGACTGCAGGAGCAGAATTATTATTTCACCTTTATTATTAGATTACTGCTACGAGTAGCACCGTCATGTTCAGTCAGCAAAAAAAATAATGCAAAAGTAATCCCACAAAAGAAATAAGACCTTTCTTACAGGAAAAAAGTAAACATTGCTTTTAAACATGTCATTCTTAACCCGAACCCTCTTGTTAACCTTCACCAGGTATCCTGAGGACGTCTCAATTAATCCGGGCTCTACAATATATTCAGAGATTTGAGCGTTATGTAGTTCATAATAACAATGCATGAGCACCAGATTTAATGGCAGCCATTCTACCAAACATAATTAACATGAATACATTCCTAGCTCTGGTTCACAATGGTTTAGCCTGACTTCATTTGAAGTTATTTATTCAATATACACAACACAGCTGTGCGCTTCGTGTTTATTTACTGTACTCATTTGTATCGTCTTCGTCAAAATTTATGTTATAGTTAATTTATCAGTCAAATCTTATAAAAAAGAGTGTTCGAAAACAGTAAACAAAACTAAAAGAAAATTTCACTAAGCATATACGAAAAAATAAACAACGTTACTACAAAAAAAGAAGAGTCGTTGAATGCTTTAACGTTAACGTAAGGTTACTAACCTGAGATATGTATCAATTAAATAAATCTATATTAATAATTTCGTCAAGGGGTACGTTAGACTCGATTGAAACCTTACCTGAATAATTAGACATAAAAAAATAATGATTTTGAGTCGACAACATATATCCGCAAAATTTGGATTGTCGAGTATTTTGCTAAATTCTATGTTAAATTCTAATGTGTTGACAGCCAAATCACAGTCGCCATCTTGGGTAGTTAATAACCTAAAGAGAATATTCCTTTATAACCTTTGACAAATTCTCGGATAAGTTCTCATTGCAATTTGTTTTGTTAGTTTATGTTATTTTACTTTAAATGTTAATATAAAATAAAAATTGTTTGTGTAAAAACTTTAACAGTTTTTATTTACTATTTTTATTAAACACAAGGAATGAAGCTATACGAATCTATCTCTTGCTTATACCTTTAATATTCCTTGAAAACCGGCGACTACAGAAATATCTACCTACATTTTGCACCTAGATGTATATTATATCACATTTTACCCGAGCTAAGCCGGGTTCTTATCTAGTAAATATATAAATAGATACACTATCCTTTAACCTTGAATACGATAACGGCGAACGTTGATGTTATAATGTCATCTATAGACAAGACGGGTTTTTTAGGGTTTAATTAATTAAGGTGCTGCATGCATCAGCATGCCTTGACCCCACTACCTAGACAAGGCTAGCATAGGATTTCTACAATATTAATGAGAGAAGCACAAACAAAGGGATTAATCCCATCTCACGAGTAAGCATCCAGCATAGATTTACAGCCAAGTCCGGGCCCGTATCGCATGATATGTTTCACTCCGATGCATCACCTGCCAATTTAGCAGATTGCTAAAGTTCGTGGTGGAAACACTCGTAGATGTAATGCGCTCTTACACGCGGCGTTTGCAACTTTTGATTGGGTTCATATCATATCTGGTGAACCATGTGGATTGTTATCCTATTAATATTATAAATGCGAAAGTTTGTATGTATGGATGTATGGATGTTTGTTACTCTTTCACGCAAAAACTACAAAGCCGATTACGATGAAATTTGGTATGTAGGTAGCTATGTGTGTGTGTATGTGTGCAGGCACAGAACTGTGGAGCATTAGGTTGTAACTTTCGATCGTAATAGATAAGAAATGAATTGATAATTTCAAAACATAGGCTGTAGGGAGTCTTGAATTAAAAAAAAACATAAGTAAAAATAAATTAATAGTAAACATTAAATTATTTCATCGGATTCTTTGAATTTATTTGCAATTAAATGTTAATTGACCGCTAGTTATGTTCAAAACTACCTAAAATTATATAATATACGATTCTAATTTCCAATTCAATTTATCCTAAATTCAAGAATAACTTTAGTGAATCCCGGATACCTCTTATGTTTAGAGCATTCGTCAAAAAGAGACGAAATAGTGTAGGTTCAAACACGGTTCGTAGAAAATACGAATACTACTTCGTATCACAAATAAAAATGCTTTTTACGATTTTTGAAATAATGTCTTCAGACGAACCCCTATCTGTCTATGTATTCTGTAAAAAATATGTGTAATAAAGAATTAATTAAATTAGTAATATAATTTTTTTTAGTAATATAAGTTACTTTTAAAAAATATGTAATTAGAAAAGAAAATGTTGTATTTTTTTCTATAAATTTTAAATAAAGAAAAAAAAATTCTTTAAAATTTATAGAAATTTATCCAAAGCACAGGGCAAGTGCTAAAATAAAAATACGTTGTAATTTTTTATTTATTGCCAAAACAAAAAGACTATGATTCGATTTGTATCACGATATTTTTACGACGCGTTTAAAAAGAGATTTAGTCAAAGTACATTTCAGGCAATGAAAGAGCACTCCAGTGATATATGAAGCGTGAAGTTAAAACGTAGTGTTCTGTATTGTTCCCACGACGTGATACTCACAGACATATATTGTGATAAGAATGAAATGCAAACATGAGGTTTCATTCCAACTATGAATGATGACTTTTTAAATGAAAAACTGCTTCTCCGTGTTGGTTCCGGACTCATCAAAAACAGGTCAAGTAATCATCTGTCACCCAAACTATAAGACATTGCACTCCGGTGTATTTTTAACATTTACATAGTTACTAAATTAAAGTATCATCACGCCTATATCCCCGAAGAGGTAGGCAGAGGCACAACCAGGGCACCCACGACTAGTCGAAGACACTAAGTCCCACAATATGATAGGTGACAAGCCTATCGCCAACCGAGCACTTTCCAATTCCGACTAACATTTTTTAAATTAGAAAATTGGAAAAATCCAATTTTCTTTTTGTTGGCCGACCCGGGATTCGAACCCGAGACCTCATGCCGTCAAGTCCAACACCCGGACCGCTAGACCACAGAGGGGTGCTTAATTAAAATAATATTACAAATGTATCATCTAAAACAAAAGTTTTGATAAAAAATTATTGCCAAATGGCATTGACCTATTCTTTTTGTTTATGTTTTTTATGACATTGGAAGGTAAACAAGCGAACGGATTTCCTGCTGGTAAAAAAAACACGACTAGATTCTAGAGACATCAAAGCAATGGTGCGTTGCCAACCTAAAGCCGGAATGTTAGGCTGCCAGCAAAATTAGGTTTACCGGCTACCTTACCCTCCGAACCGGAACACGTCATGACGTTATGGATCATGGCGGCAGGTATAGGTAAAGCGGTGGTACCAATCTGGGCGAGTCGGTGCGAAACTCTACCACCTAGTCTGAAGTCACGGTAAGCCTATGCTCACCTTTTACGAGCTGCCTGGCAGGAAGGCAAATGGCCTATTTTTCAAAGGAGCCCGGACCAATGTCATATCTCAACCTCTAAACCGCTTAAGAAGAAATTAGACAATTCTGTAAGGCTAATGCTGAATGTTACTCCGTTTTTTAAATGTTTTTCACAAGAAAACTAAACAATTTTAAAATCCAGTTAAAGACGTAGGAAGACGTAGGTACTAGCTTTTATTTCAAAACGTGAATGTCGAAGCATTGTCTTGTGAATTTGCATCTGTGGTCTAGCGGTCCAGGTGTTGGACTTGTCTGCAAGAGGTCCCGTGTTCGATTCCCGGGTCAGGCAACAAAAAGAAAAATTTGACTTTGCTCTTGATTGGATATGTGCCCGGTTGGCGATGGCGGATATCACATTGTGGGACTTATTGCCTTCGGCTAGCCTTGGGTGCCCTGGTTGTGCCTCTGCCTACCTCTTCGGGGATATGTTTTCATTACCTAATTTTCATTTTATGTCGGTTAAATTTATATGCGTTATGTATGAGGATAAAAATTAAAAACAATATATAACTGAAAGCTTCCATAGTTTCAGCACGTAAAATATTAGTTTGGTTTCATAACATGTTTCCTCAGGGGTAGAAACCGGATAGAATATTTAGCAACCAACAAACATGTTGAAGTTAAAAATATTTTCTTGAGCTTTCTGTTGACGGCGGCCTTCTGCGTTTCACAAATATTTGTCCCTAACAATTGCAGGAGTAATAACAATAAATAACATAATTTAAACGCAGCAATTCTTCGATTTCATTATTATGTGATATAAGTACATTACCGTCAGATCTAGACTTAAAATGGATGAGTGTCCGTCGTATTCTAAAACAAAATTCAATATGACGTAGCAAGTGAAAAAATGGATTAATATGGTACAACACAAAACCGCTGGTATAGAAGAAACATAATTTTATGTTGGTAACGCTATAGTCTTCTAGAAAAAATGTATATTTCTGATTTAATTACTGATTTTAGTTGACTAAATGAGACAATAATATGGCAGTTCTCTGAACCTTAAAGGAAAAACT
>NJDD01004909.1:47647-60753 GCA_002245505.1 Calephelis nemesis | reverse complement strand
GTATTTATACAACTAAATTTGCTATAGAACATTGTTGCACTTCTTTATATATTCCTATTTCTATGGTCCTTACTAACAATCTAATGTCATCTGTCAAAACCAACCACAGATAAAGATAATTAGATTACATCGATACTATTTTGTCGGAGATATTTCTAATAGATTTGATGTAAAAGTCGTGACTGTATGACATATCTATATTTATATATTTTTTATCGACATCCAATGCGTGAGGTGCTTCTGAAATACCTAGTGCAAGATTTGAGAAACATAGGAAAATAAACTCTACACCTAAAACATAGAGTTGAAAGTTGTATGGTTGACCATGGGTCCAAGAATATTGAGATAGCTCTGGGTTGGAGATGAAATAGTGAGTCATATTTTAGGACAGTTGTACATCAGCGTCATGTCGGTATATTGATGTGGGATATAACTGTTTAGCTTTTGCCGTTTCTGAATTTATATTTTACTTTTTTGTAGCAATATATTTAGAAAAGTCTATGAACTTAGCCTTTGACAGCCTTATTAATTGATAGGGTAGTTTTAAACTAACTTCACAACTTATTCACGAGGATTAGGTTCAATTCCTGACAGATGTTGCTACTAGTGTAACAAGCATATTTGTCATTATTTCTAGATTTGTGGTCATAACAACCACAAACCTAAGTCTGTGGTCTAGTGCTTCCAGTGTTGACGTTGACTATATCTGTAATGTTTGATTCCCCGGGTCTGGCTGCTAAAATGTATTTTTTTTTAATTATTTAATAAAAACGCCGTTATCTTTTAATAAAATAAACCTAGTAAAAATCCCGGGGCGAATGGGATATGTACCTGAATGGCGATAGATTTTATATTAAATAAAGTTTTAAGTTTCACTGTCCGAAGAGTAACAACAAAACTATCAATTGACGAAAAACATAATATGTTGGAACAAAATCCTTGCAATGACAAAAATATAACATATTTGTTTAATAGTTACTTTGAAAGGACGGGCCAAAATTTAATATAAGGGGGTAAAGGCTTAAATGGTAATGCATTTTAAATATTATTTCCAAATTTTAATATTTACTTTTATAAACGTTCATTTAAAACAGTCCGCAAAAATGTTTTATTTAAATGTCACGATTGATCGCACCTAGTAGGTACGACTCATGATCCAAAGTTATTTGATTTTTTCCGAGATGTTGAACATATGTCTTTATAATATTCAAAACAATTTACATAAATTTTAAATTATTAAAATGTGAACCTTACTTATAAGATTAAATTAACTTTATTACAGCTTCTATAGTTTGTCTAGTCGGTACTTTTTAGGTAGGTATCTTCACGCCCCGAATGTTATAGCGGCAAACTTAGCGTCAACTGTACACTTATCTGATCCCCGGCAAATGTCGTTTTTATTAGAAAACTGGAATTGCCCACCCGGTAAGGTACCGGCAAAGCTAATGCCAACACTAGACCTTTAGGAAACTCTCCCAAAACTGACTTGTATAAAGTTTACCTTTTATTGATAAGCAGTCCCATTTTTAAAATCCAGTCCTCTTACAAAAATAGGAAAGTCTCTGTTTGCATTTGTTTACTCAATCTGTAACCAGCTTAAACCCAGTTCCTATAATCAACGAACCGTAAACCGTCAGTATGATTTGTATACTCATTGGTATATTATATACTCATTCATAAGAAAAACGACTCGTTTCTTGAATATAAGAAGCGGGCGTTAAAGATTGATGCCCGGTTCCTATAATCAACGAATCGTAATCCGTCAGCTAAACCATTCGTAGTTTGTTCAAAAGTAACCAATATTTTAAAAAAATGTTTAGAATCAATAGTCGGAAACGAGTCACCGTTGTTAGTAATCTTACTAAGCTTACAAAATACTACCATCCGTAATCAAAACGACTCGTTTTTTAAATATAGGAACCGGGCATCAATCTGTAATCAGCTTAAACCCAGTTCCTATAATCAACTAACCGTAAACCGTCAGTATGATTTGTATACTCATTGGTGGTTTGTCTAAAAGTAAAGAAGCGTTGTTCATAGTAATACAAAATGTTTGGAGTTAAAAACAATTCATAAGCTAAATGACTCGTTTCCTGAATATAAGAACCGGGCCTTAAAGATTGAATTATACATTCATCGTACGCATAAACTCAAAAAACTTCAGTTTGATTTGGTAGTAAAAATTACACTTAATAATATCACCTATTCCTATCGCCATACCATTAGTGCTTGCCATTGACGTGTTCCGGTTTGGAAGGTAAGGAAACCGGTAAGCTTACTTTTGCTCTAACATATTGCCTGCAGGTTGGCAATACACCATTATCATATTTGGTATCTCTAGGCGACATGAATTTCTTACCATCAGGAAATCCGTCTGTTTCTTTGCCTTCTAATATCATAAAAAAAAACAAAAAAAATAAAAAAAATCGAAAAACTTTAGTTTCATCTGGTAGTAAAAATTACACTAAACAATATTAATACGCACAGACATATTTGATTATAAATTTCGTTTATACGTGACAATCAACATAAGCGTATTACATAACGTTTCACGCAACCAGAGCTTTTAGAGTATTGCGTCGTGTTAAACTTTTTAGTGTCTTCATTCCGTGAAAAGGAACGGGTATACAAACAATACGTCCATGTTTGTTTGAATCTTTAGTGTTTAAAATATTTTACTATTTATCTCTCGTGGTTTTATTTTTTAGTTCAGTTGTTTTTGTTTGCATACGCATATAGACTAAAGGCCAATGTTAATAATTTATGTCTAAAGATGGATTTCAAGCAATCTAGATAGCTGCGTATCCGCCGGCCTATCCTATACGCAATTGCCATAGTTATCCTGTCCACAGATATGTTATTGGCAAGCGATAATATAAAAATGGATCAAAATATCAATCTCGGACATCAAGTTTTGGATTAGAATTGATTATTAATATTGGCCGTTAAGCATTCATTATTACGCTCGGTGAATCTCTGCGAGATATCCGTAATTCGGTGATCTGCAAGAGAACGAGAATAACCGACATAGTTCAGAGAGTTAGAAAGCTGAAGTGGGAAAGGGGGAAGAAAGATTCTCGAATGCCGGTCCCGCACCGGAGGATGTAGTGTTAGATTTTTTATTTTATTTATACACTTTGTAACTACAAAAAATATGGTAAAATGTTTAAATATTGTCTAATCAAAACATTAACTGGACTCCTCGAGTGGATCCTGGGCTCCTTTGCAGAAAATACCATCAACTGCTGCCTGGCAGGCGGCTCGTAAAAGACGAGAATAGGCTTACCGTCAAAGGCAAACAAGCAGGCGATTTTCACGCCGCCTAGACACCAAATGTGGTAATGGTGCGTTGCCAATCTGAAGCCGGATGTAAGCAGCGAGCAAAAGTTAGTTTACTGGCTATCTTATGCTCCGAATCGGAACACGTCAATGGCAAGCACTGAGGTTATGGCTGCAGATATAGGTAAGGCGGTAATACCAATCCGGGCGAGTCGTTGCTTAACTTCACCACTAAGTCATATGTCACGGTGCCAGTGACGGTAAGCCTATGCTTGCCTTTTCCGAGTTGCCTGGAACAGGAAGAAAGATGGGCCTTTTCTGCATGGAAGCCCAGACCAACACGGGCTGTAGGTGGCTGTAGTGTTAGATGTTTACACCAACACTTTTTTTCAATCCCACTCTTTCTCAGGTTTTATTTGAGTTTTTTCAAATGCTGTAAGAAGTTAGTATTTTCACGCCTGTATCGCCAAATATATATCAAGGTACAAGGGTACTTACGATTAAGTGAATATACCTAATTCCACAAACTTATAATCGCAAACCTTTCACCAATCAGGCATTATCCAACTAGGCTCTTATCAATACCGGGGAACGTTGTTCCTATAAAAAATAATAAAAAACAAAATTCAATTAATCTTACCTTGAAATTACGCTTGGATTTTTTTTTGTTATAGGAAGGCAAACAAGCAGGCGGATTTCCTGATGGTAAGAAATTCACGCCGCCTAGAGACACCAAAGGTGTTAATGGTGCGTTGCCAACTTGAGGCCGGGATGTTAGGCCTCGAGCAAAAGTAAATATACCTACCGGCTATCTTACCCTCCGAACCGGAACACGTCATGACGTTATGGCGGCAGGAATAGGTAAGGCGGTGGTACCAATCCGAGCGAGTCGCTACTAAACTCTACCACCTAGTCAGATGTCACGGTGTTAGTGACGGTGAGCCTATGCTCGCCTTGTACGAGCTGCCTGTCAAGGAAGGCAGATGGTCTATTCTACAAAGGAGCCCGGACCAACACGGGGAGAAGGTACCAAGGCACCCACGATAAAGCGAATATATTTTATTCCACAAACTTATAGGTGGCAAATCCATCGCAAATCGGGCACTTATCCAACAGGGCATTTATTGATAAATTGGTATTGATATTGGTATTGGTATTGATACCAAGGAACGTTACCTATTCTTATAAAAAAGTTAAAAAACAAATTTCGATTTATGCGACCTTGAAATCAAGCTTGAAACCTAAAGGAGTAGAGCCAATACCGTACAATAAGATCAAAGGTGATAAATTTTAAAAATAAACTTTCTTTATCCATAACCAAACGTGAAAACCGATATAAGTCAAACAAAACCGCAAAATCTGGTAAGTGATCTATCACGAAGTTATAAGCTCCGATAACATCGTTAGCTTGAATCAAAACTTTCTCAACTCTGCCGACGTTGACCGTAAGTGAGGATCTTTGGAAAAAATAAAAGTAATTTGTCAAACTCTGTCTTCTCATCTGCTCCGTCGTGACCGCGAACCAAGTTTACAACGAGCTACTAAATGTAATCTGATGGATAAGTTATATTAGGATGTAACAAAGAGCATATAAATACTACATAATAAGAGGCGGATCTTCCATAACTATTGTTATATGATTTAGGTGCATAAAAACATAGCACACTTAATACTTTTAATGACGTGACAACGTCTTAAATTAGGTTGCGGCTCGGAGTCACTCATGAAAAAGTGTAACGCCCGGTAACGTTACGATGAGTCACCGAACGAGAGAGAGGCCCGCCGGAGCGGCAAATGCCTTGCTTCTCTCTCCCACTCTTTAATAATATTCATATCAATAAATATTCTACCGAGAAAAAGACGTTGTCACGTAAAATCTTCACCCGTAAAGCCGACTTTACGGGCAACCATTTTTTTTTATATAAATGCTGCGCCACACTAGGTTGTACTTTCAAAACTTTATTGTCACCTTCACCCTAAGGTTGTATAGCAGAGATCGCTCTGAAGCAATGAGACCGTCTTTGTGCACCTAAGTAAATATATTTCATAATTGAAAAAGTGTGTATTATTTTAAACTTTGGTGTATAATAAAATGTATTCATTCATTCATAAAGGTCGGTTAAGAGTTTGAGTACTAACTCCTTTTTTGTGGTAAAGTAACAAACGGGCTAAAAAATGGGGGTAGTGGTATCCTATTTTTCAGCAAGAAAATTCTATAATGGTGCCCACAGACGTTAATGCACTAGAAACAGGATACGCAATATATCATCTGAGAAAAGTTTTCAATGGCTGTACAAGCGCAGTTTTTAAAGAAAAAGAAGTTTTTGATAACATTAGAAATATGTAGGAATTCAAAATGGTTATTTAAGACAGGATAACTTCTGAGGGGTCAGCTAGTCTACAATATTTACGTATATATTAAATTTGTATTTAAGTTGTAATGACGATAATTGAATGGTAGGTAAAAGACCTGAGAAACGTAGACCCTGCTGAGTATTGCAAAGTAGAAGTAGAAGAGATTTTTATAGTGAAAACTTCTTTAGCGGCGTTGCGCTCTTTTTTTGGAATGGGTAAAGACTTCTAAACTAGCGTTAGGACACGTAACCTGATCGAAAATTCGTAAGACGGTGCAGGGCGCTTGCGTGAATATTCGAGTTGTCATGTTTATGAACTATAGCGCATAAATGAATATTGTTATTTACAGAAATTTATTTTTTATACCACATCCATTTTGTTAAATTTATACTCCGATATTATTTAACAAAGTAAGTCAACACGTATGTCGTCTTGATACAGACCGCCGATCGCTGCGTAACATGTTTTTCATGTTAAACCATTTCCTACTAATAATGGAGTAGTTATTTTTATCTCGATGATTTCTTTTTGGTGGTACATTTTAGGAATATGTTAATGTTTTTAGTAGTTTTATTCATTGATATTAGACCATAACATTGGTATAATATAGTAAGGGGTTCTTATTTTTATTTTTTGTATATAGTCTATATCTTCTTACATATAGAAAACAATTGCTGTTCGTTAGTCTTGCTAAAACTAACTTAATAATAGCTAAATAAATTTGGCTAGTTTTGGTTTTGAAATATTTATGGACGTCCAGGGTAGGTTTATAAGATAAGAATAAAACTGCGAGGAAACTAGGAAAAAAACATTATACATTTTTAGGTACACCCCCGTACTGGATAGAACGTCCTTGGGTCAGCTAGTTTATATTAAAAGTGTTAAAGAGTCAATTCTGTACAAGACATTAAAAAATCCGTGCCATAATAGAAAACCGTTGAGCCAATTTAAAAAAAAAGAAAAAAATCTGTTTGGAACCATTGATAAATAATCCGTTCGTGATACTTTTTTTGACTTGATACTTGAACGTTTGAAGCTCTTTCAACGCCAAGTCATAACACGAAAAGCTTGGAGTGCCAAATTTCCCTTGCCATAGTAACGGGACGATGATGAGTATATGATTAAGGTTTGTTTAAGGTTCCAAATTCTATTTTTTTACTGTTAGATTGGCACAACTGTTTCCTATTTTGCAGCGGAGTTTGAGTTACATCTGCTATTAATTATATTACATACAGCGCTGTGTTGGTCCAGGCTCCTTTGCAGAATAGACCATCTGCCTTCCTGCCAGGCAGCTCGTGAAATGCGAGCGCATAGGCTTACTGTCACTAACACCGTGATATCCTACTAGGTGGTAGAGTTTCATAGCAACTCGCCCGGATTGGTGCCACAGCCTCACCTTTTCCTGCCGCCATAACCTCAGTGCTTGCCGTTGATGTGTTCCGGTAAAGTTACTTTTGCTCGAGGCCCTAGGTTCGCAATGCACTATTACCACCTTTGGTGTCTCTAGGCGGCGTGAATTTCTTACCATCAGGAAATCCGTCTGCATGTTTGCCTTCCAACATACATAAAAACACATTTAGTGTGTATTGCGAATTTCATTTTGTCTTAAATTTTGCTTCGCCAATAGAATTTCGTGTTTGGAGTTAATGAAAATGTTACAGTTTTCTTGGCTTCTACTACATCGATTTTGATGAACAAAGCCTATGTCACTCATGGATAATGTAGCATTCTAAACTGAAATAATTTTTGAAATCGATTCAGTAGTTTCGGAGGAAATGAATAGGTCATTTCAAACAAACAAACAAACAAAAAATTAAACCTTTCCTCTTTAGAATATTAGTATAGATAGAGACTCGTACTTATGAGTAGGAAGAGGTATACAGTGGCACAACCAGGGCACCCACGACTAGCCGAAGACACTAAGTCCCATAGTGTGATAGGTGGCAAGCCTATCGCCAACCGGGCACACATCTAATCCCGAGCAACATTTTTTTATTAGAAAATTGAAAAAACCCTATTATAAAGAATTATTATAAAGAAAATAGTGTCTGAAAATCCTCATTTAACTTTGAGAGAAGTTAACTAACTTTCACTACCGTGCCCCCAGATTCCTTAAAATATTAAGAAACACTGTACCAACGTACACTGGATGTTGCAACAAATATTCATCTGTCTTTTTTAAGTAAGTACGAGTACATAATATAAAACAAAGTCGCTTCCTGTGTCCCTATGTCCCTTTCTATGCACAAATCTTTCAAAATACGCGACGGATTTTGATGCTATTTTTTTAATAGATGAAGTGATTGAAGAGGAAGGTTTACATGTATAAATTTTTATACACGTGCGAAGTCGGGGCGGGCCGCTAGTACTGTCTGATCAATACATATATGTTTTTTTATAAAAACAGATGTTATATTTTATCTTAAAATACCGAACCGACCTGACTGACCGGACAGAGGATTTTGTACTTTTTTACGGGTTTTACTCAGCCATTAATAAGTGGATTTTGACGTTTGTTTTTTTTCTAAAGATCATGATTTTGAGGTGGTCCCATATAAATTTAACTAAAATGGAAGCCGTTTTTTTTACTGCGCGAAATTATCCCGTCTCCTACAACTGGTATCCTGATAAGTCATTGGACTTCTGTTGGTCTATTAGTAGAGGGCCGGACATGTAAATAAGGTTAGGTAATAATCCATAATCAAAGTTATACATAGATTAAGGTTTTTTCTTTCTTTCTTCATACGTTAGTATTTTGCCATTAGTCAAGTAGAAATTTGCATCAAATTTTATATCAATTTTAATCAATTATAATTAGTCATCAGTCATAAGTCGTCAGTAAGTCATGTCAGGCTCTTGGGTAACGCGGCGACCTCGTTACATAAGCTCATATAATTAGATTTGGCGGCAACGAGGAAATACATGAAACGTTAATTTCTTCATGATTATTTCATTTGTGCACTTTCACTGAACAAAATTGTACAAAATGCCACCAAAATTTACTAATTTCACTCAATATCAACACGAAATTTAATAATTATTAAAAAAACTTCGACCATCTTTTCTCTCAATGACGCCAAAACTCTCCATAATCAATGTTATAAATAGATTAAGGTTGGAGAGAAATTTATTTGACATTGACAGTTGACGATAAAACATAGACGTTCTATTGACGTTTATCCGAATGAAATAGCAACGATTAAGATAAAAAGCAAAGATTAAAAGATTTAACTAAACTCTAATTGGTGTATTTAGGAAATGTATCCTATAAAGAGATACACAAAAAATAGAGAGTTATGAGGTATGAGTTAGGGTGTTTTCAGACGACAGACTATCTTCAACATCCCTTCCCGTGTCTTTTTGTATCAATTTGAAGGATTCCAGAGTCTTGAGAAGTAAAAAACATTTCTGGGTCCGGTGTGATTATTAAATGTATTACAATTAATATTTAGATATTTCTGTGTATTAGTATTACAGCTACCAAAGTATCAAGGTAGATTCAACACTCTATACTGTTTATACTATAGTTTTTATGATTCTGTAAATACAAGGCTTTTTATTTTTATTTTATTTATTTATTATGTATTAGTATCGTTAACACCCATTACATAAGCAAATAATTTGTTCGCTTTGCTGCTATATTCTATTTGGGTAATTTTTATTCAGACATTTCTTTTTCTTTTTTTAGTTTTTTTTAATTGATATTCTTTTTGTTTCCCAACCCGGTATTCGAACCCGGGACCTCATGCAGTCAAGTCCAACACCCGGACCGCTAGATCACAGAGGCGATAATGTTTAGAAACTTTTTTTGTAACATATAAACAGATAAAAAGATACTGTAAACCTAAAATAATATTAGTATATTTACGTCCGTTTTCCCGAAGAGGTATGTCCCCTACATACAACCAGGGCATCCACGATTAACTGAATGTACTTAGTCCCCAAATGTGATAGATGGTCAACTTTTCTCCAACTGCACTCTGATCCCATTTTAGGCAACGTTTCTTTATGAGGTTAAAAAGGTTAAAAAAAACTGAGTTTCTACGGCCTTTCCAAGCTTGATATTTCGACCAATTTTTAAGTTATCGCGTGCCAATAACATATCTGTGGACAGGATAAATATGGCAATTAGATAAAAGATAGGCCGGCGGCCGGCTGTCAAGATTGCTTTAAATCCATCTTTAGAGATACATTATTAATATTGGCCGTTAGTCTACATTTATTAATCGTTGGAATAATATTATTAAGTCTTATAATATTAATATGCATAAGATTTATACTTAACGATATTATGACACCACTATTCAGTAGCAACATATCAATATAATTAGTATATCTACTTTAAACATACGTTATACTATCTGAGACACGCTATTTTAAACATAGAACTGTATTGAACATTTATCTTTAAAATAAATATGTCCGCTATTACTTGGAAGTTGTATAGGTGGAGATATAAGGGTGTCAACACACGAATTGAGGTAATATTGGTATGTTTTATAGCAATTTAAGAACAGTAAAACTTCAAATGTCTGACTTCGTTTTCGTTACCACGACATATAAGTAAACAGTAAGCTATGCAATATGTAATTATTTATTAATGATTAAATAATAAATTATCTTATTAATAAATAAATAAATATTCATGGACAAGTTACACAAATTGAATCTAACCCCAAAGTAAGCAAATCATATGGTTGTGTTATGAGTGTTAGCAACGATACTAATATATAGAAAAACTTAAACACATAATGTAATAAAAATAAACACCCCGACCCAAACATGCAGACATTTAAATGTTTATCACATGCATCGCGAACCGAACCCGAGCCTCGCGGTTGGTCGATGTAGTTAGGCGTGTACGCTAGCCACTCGACAAACGAGACTAACGGCCGCATAAACATACTTCGTTTAACATTGTTTTTATTATTAAGAGACAACTTTGTATAAAAAATGATAACTTAATGACTGATTAAAAATAATTAACGAATCTCCGTGCGGCTGTAAGGTAAGAGTGAAGATTAGTTGATATTGTAGGCATCATCATAATATTTAGTCGCGCTGTGGTCTAGCGGTCCGGCATCGGTTTTGTCTTTTTGAGGTCCCAAGTTCGATTCTCGGGTTGGGCAACAAAAATATTAGAAATTGTATACTTCCAATTTTCAAATAAAATTAATGTTGGCCGGGATTGGATATGTGCCCGGTTGGAGATAGGTTTGCCACTTACCACTTGTGGGAAATAGTATCTTTGGCTAATCGTGGGTGCCCTGGTTGTGCCTGTATCCCTTCGAGGATATGGGCGGAAATATACTTTTTATCATAATATTTATCACATTGTAATAAAGACATCATGTTAGGTTGAACCTTGGTGTACTTTAGTCCAAATGTAATAACAAGACCTTGGAACTATGTCCTACGTTCATCAAGATCCATTAACTGTGTTTATTTTACAGACTTTAGTTTTAAAGACATAGTTTACTAGGTAATAGAGTTTCGCAACAACGCGCCCGGATTGGTACCACCGCCTTACCTATTCCTGCCGTCACAACGTCAAGACGTGTTCCGGTTCGGAGGGTAAGGTAGCCGGTAAACTTACTTCTGCTCGAGGCCTAACATCCCGGCCTCAGGTTGGCAGCACACCATTACCACATTTGGTGTCTCTAGGCGGCAGGAATTTCTTACCATCAGGAAATCTGTCTGCTTGTTTGTGTTCCAATATTATAAAAAAAAGAAGCCGGCCTAAGAAGCCGACTACGAAACAAGACATGTGTATCAATTGGACTAACTAATAAGGACAAAGACCGAGAGAGGTTTCCACAACCAGATAATATAACCTTTACTATTCTTTACTAATCTAGTAAAGAATAGCATAAGCTACTTTTTAACCGATTTCGAGATATTTATATGTACGTCCTGTATGCTTTTTTTCTAGTTTAATCGATTTCACTGTTATTTCTAAGCTGAATTAGTTTCTTTATTTGTTAGAGCGTATTTCCAAGGTGGTCCCATTGCCACCAACTTAAATCTGATGATGAAGATAGATAGAGGAAAATACTAAATGTCGTGTACTTGATGACTATAATAGTAAAAGGAAGTCATTGTATCTGTTTTTTTTTTTCTTTTTTATTATTATAACTATCGAAAAATAAATCCCCACTATACGTGGTCACCACATCAAACCTGAACATCAAGTGAAGACTTGAATATTAACGTTGTGCATTTTTGATATTTTGGAATGTTTTTCGAATAATTTTGCACGAATTGCTTTAATCATCGGTATGAAAGTACTATCATTTATGTGGTAGAATACAATATTCATTTATTGCGCTATCGTACACAAACATGACAACACGAACAATCGCGCCGTGCACCATCTTACGGACTTTGTCCTGACGCGAGTTCAGAAGCTTTTACCTGTTCGAAAAAAAGTGCGCAACGCCGCCAAATAAGTTTTCATTTCAAAAACGGGAAAACTGCAGGGAATCAAACAAAAACAATGCTTTAATCTAAACAAACTGTTAATTGCTGTTGATGTCAAGCAATACAAAGTTCGCCGGTTCGGCTTGTATCCTAGTTATATTATCCCGTTATCTTTAGGACTTCCCGCGAGAGGGCTAAAGTACTATAAAAAACGTCGCCACAGGAATCATCTAGTTTCAAAATTGTTGTATGAACACGTTTTCAATTTTTCAAAATTGTTGTATGAACACGTTTTTCTGTAGTTAATACTTGTATTTATCCACTATACAGTATAGTGTATAAGTACAAGTGTTAACTACAACACTACACTTGTACTTATCCACCATACTGTATACAGTAACAATAGAATCCATACTTGCTATTGTCGGCAATTGGTGGAATTCCATTGTATACACACGTTTTTTTGTAGTTAACACTTGTACTTATCCATTATACTTTTTTGTGGTAACTACAAAAAACGCATGTATACGATGGAATTCCACCAAGTGCCGACGATAGCAAGTATAGATTCTATTGTTGTGTGAAGTCACCCTACAAATATTTTAAAACATATAAATCTCGTCACCGTCCTACAATTAGGCCTCGTTTCTGTGAAACGCCAGAAGCAAGTATTAATAACCATCATGCATGTGTTTTGATTGTATACAACTTCCGATTGGTATAATCTGTGGTAAAAAAATTTATGAAACGCTATCCATCTTAAAGTAAATAGCCGTGTTTGAAACGTCGTATATAGTTTATAACAACAGACGAGTGTAATCTTCATTATCAGTAACATTTTTTATGGAAGACAAAGAAGCAGACGGATTTCCTGATGCTAAGAAATTCATGCCACCTAGAGACACCAAAGGTGGTAAGGGTGCGTTGCCAACCTGAGGCCGAGATGTTAGACCTCAAACAAAATTAAGTTTACTGGCTACTCTACCCTCCGAACTTGAACACGTCATGACGTTATGGCGGCAGAAATAGGTAAGGCGGTGGTACCAATCGGT
>NJDD01004904.1:76075-129942 GCA_002245505.1 Calephelis nemesis | reverse complement strand
TTGTCCCGTGTTGGTCCGGGCTCCTTTGCAGAATAGATAATCTGCCTTCCTGCCACGCAGCTCGTGAAACGTGACATCTGACTGGTTGGTAGAGTTTCGCAGCGACTCGCCTGGATTGGTATCAACGCCTTACATATTCCTGCTTCCATAACGTCAATGCTTTGACCTGTTCAGGTTCGGAGGTTAAGATAGCAGGTAAACTTAATTTTGCTCGAGGCCTAATATTCCCGGAATCAGGTTGGCAAAGCGTGATGTAATACTAATAAATTTGTATATAATAAAGAAAAAAAGACAGCCCGCTGAATTTTTTGCCGGATCTTCTCAGTGTGTGGCCGCGTTCCGATCCGGTGGTAGATTTAGTATTATATAGACTCGTCACTAGTGCCTCTTGTAAAATGAATGTGAATAAAAATATATTCTATTCTAACGCACCGTTACCACTTTGGTGTCTCTAGGCGGCGTGAATCTCTTACCATTAGGAAATTCAGCTGCTCGTTTGTCTTCCAATATCATTAAAAATATAATTTACAACAGTACTACATTTTTGTGTACTTGCTGATATAATTATTAAAATCGAAGTCGGTTTTAGACAGTTTCACTGCACTTAAATGATTAGACTAAACCTCACTAATTTGTAAACTAAAACTACTAAACTAAACTCATTTGTTTCAGGGAACATTCTCTGTTTATGAACGGTACAGTGAAATCCACGATTTCGTTCAAGAAAACTTGGAGCACAGCGGGCTACCGTTCGTCCTGAATACGCCCACTGGCCATAAACTTACACAAGAGGAGGACGCTAATAAAACCCTTATTGACCTAAGACTAGTACCAGCTACAGTGCTTAATTTCGCCTGGCACCAGTCTGTTGTGGATGAAATCAACAGAAGCCCCAACAGAGATGTCTATTTAAAGCCCGAAGTGATGGTGTTGGTGCAAGAAATATAAGCAGTATAGAGCTATATATGCTTTTAACACTTATTTTCTTAGGGAGACTGTACTTTGAAGTATAAACTTCTTTAGCCACACTGAGCAATAATAAGACATGAGTTTAGATCAGGAAAGAGAAGCAATTACAAGTTATGTAAATAACTATCAAATATGTTATTTTTTATTATAAATAGCAGCTAAAAGCTTTTCATATTTAACACCCATAAAGTTACATGGTTTTAATTCATTTTATTCATCTAGACACTACCTACACTACCCGTATTTGGAGTAAAAACTGTAGCTACTCTTTGGCAGGGGCTAAAATTATCGGTTCAACTAAGTCATACATGATCTACAATATCTTCGCTGCTACTTGACCGATTTTAATGCAAAACTTAGTTTGTGAACATCCATTAATAGTTTTATTAATAATATTTAGATTTACCATCATAACCATATTTTAATATCTACAAATAAACACTTGTACTGTTCCACCAATCACTTTACATTACTTCTTAATTATCGTTCTTTTTCAAAAATGATACGGCCAAAACGTTATTTACTATTCCTGAAACTTCCTCGAATGCGGTATAAAGTAGTCCTTTGAGGATTCTAGACTGCCTTTATTTAAGATTCTAACAAGTTTAGACTACTTTATATTATCTAAAAAGTTTAGACTACTTTATATTACATTGCCGTGGTATAAGGCTGGTGTATTTGTATTTATTATACCGATTGTGTATATAATAATTTGTATGCTTATCTTTTTCTAATGAAACAAAAAGAAAAGAAACTTAAAATTAATTTAGTGGGTGTGAAACCAAATTACTACGAATATCTACTCAGGAACCTTCGTCACACACTACAAAAAAAATCTAACAACAGTTATCATACATACAACAGTAATCTAAAAAGTTAACGTAATTTAGCTTTATTAAAAATTGTTGTTGACAATGTGATTGCGATACAAAAAACTTAACATTGTCGTGTTCCTTGTTGGAAGGAAGGGTAGAATTATAGCACATGTAGCCTGAGACCCGGATCATAAGATAGCGACGCACCAGTAACTTCTTCGTTGTCGATAGATGGCGGTGTCTTCGAGATCCATATAATATGATTATTATTATTATTATTTATTCTTTATTGTACAATATAAACACAAACATAAAATACAGAACAAAAATATTATAAAAAAAATGTACAAATGGCAGTCTTATCGCTCAAAGCAATCTCTACCAGACAACCAGGATTGCTCACTATCACATAACTTAAAAAAAAAACATAATTGATACAAGAAAAAGATTACATTTGGTATCATCGTTCACATTTTACATTTTTATCTATTGCTATGTGTTTATTTCATTCCTCGGCTCGACCGATTTTCATGAAATTTTTATGTATATTTAGTGTGTATGAAAATAGGTCGTTGAAAACTTTTGCTGGATCAGCAATTTTTATTACATATTGTTCTAGTTTTAAAACAGAAAATAATTATAAACCTTACCTTGAAACACCAGACTTTAATGTAATGTATAAAAGATTAACTCGACGTCGCCTTAAGATAAATATTTATATACATTGCTTACACATAATATGTGATATCAACAGATATATTTATATATTGTTACGATGTATGAATTTTTGCATTATTTATTTTTAGAAATAGGCGTTCAGATGGCTGATATTGTTGTAATAAATATTTCCAACTCAGTTTGTTTTATTCCTGCCAAAAAAATTGCAACCTTTATCCCTTTATAACTAGTTCTATTGTCGTGTTCCGATGTTGAGGTTAGGGTAGTTTCAAAATAGACTATCAGGAAATCAATGTGCTAATAAGGCTTATTATAAAACAGTTATTAACGATATTAAATAAAAAAAAACACAATGCACTTATAAAAATATTTCATTCACATTCTTTCTTAATAATTATTTCCCTCAAGCCATAATCTCTGTTTCGTCAGGCACTTTGTTCTCTATGGTCACTGATTTGGTGCAATCTTCCGTCTTGTATATCCCGACCAGCCGGTTGGACACTTCGAACATGTTGTATCTCAGCGATATTATGATGAACTGAGCGTTCTTTGTCCTTTCCTATAAATAAAATATTAAATTATACAAACCTGTGATAGCAGGAATTAAATCTTGACACCTGTAGCCATAGGATGGAGGATTACTTGTAACATCTATCGTGTTCTATGCCACGGTTGTCTGTTCCCATCAGGAGACGCATGTACTCTTGCTTTGGACTTAAAATACCGATATTTATTCGGGAACCGATACCAATGGCCTTGGAACGATACCGGTACCGAATGCGTTACATTTACTGTTAGTACCGGTACCACATTCAGTACGGGTACAATTACTTTAAGGTTTTAATACCGGTACTGGTTTAATATTACTCGAACCGAAAATATATTACCTAGATTTTTTTCTTCAATCGAAGATATCTCAGTCCATACTATACCGATTTTAATGATACATACTCGTATACACAAAAACAAAAATTGGCAATTCCGCACTTGCTTTACCGGGTACCCTTGTTAGGTACAGATATTTACCGGTGTTAATAAGTGTACTTGCTAGGTATCAGTATTGGAATGCTACTGGTATACAAAGTACAGGTACCTAGGAAGCGGTATCCAGGTACCAAAATGGCAAGAACCGGTACCCAACCTGTACTTTTGGTATCGGTTCCAAGCCTTAGACTTGCTATCCCGGTGACGGAAAAAAACTACTACCTTACCGATAGTTCTCATTCTCGCGTGAAAAGGGGAACAAAGCCACGAACAAGTACTAGTTCTATCAATCCCAGTAATCTTGAGTAGATTATATTAATCTGGAAGGGCTCGACTAAGTACTGCTTACTTCTTCCATAACGCAAATGCCAACACTTGTAATGTTCCAGTGCGGAGATCAGGAAAATTTGTAAACGCAAGACGAGTGACACCCAAATCCCAGGTTGGAATTCAAAAGCAACCTCTATTAACATCGTTGGTACATAATTTTCAATACACAAAGATTTAAGTAAGAGAAAAATTAAGTTCATATTATAACACCATATTACAGATTAGTTGATTGGTCTCTATCACCAGTTTGAACCTTGGATTACTGTAGTCTCTGATTATTAATAAGACGGTATTAACGACGATTCTTACCATCAGGTTTGACTTACAAAGAATACCTTTCACTTACTTTGATATAATTAGCGACAATGGAGACATTTTTGAAGTCCAATGCTGCATCTATTTCATCCATTACGTATAATGGCGTAGGTTTGTAGTAATGCAACGCGAACACCAGAGCCAGAGACGACAGGGTTTTCTCACCACCGGACAGATTTGAAATGTTCTTCCAAGACTTGTTTGGTGGTCGTACACTGGAAATTATATATTTAAAAATAATAAAATTTTCCTGGTGTAACAAAATTAATAAATTATTGCCAAATAACAAAAGTCTACACAGTGTAGTGTAGAATAAGATCTCTGTTGAACCCAGGCTTATTTTAATCTATATATGTATATAATTCTTGTGTTCGTGTGTTTGTCACTGAACTTCTAGACGACAGGACCAATTTTGATGAAATTTTTGTGTGTGTTCAAGGGAATTTGATTAACAATTTGGTCTCATGGAAAAAAAATATATTTTTTTTGTAGTTGTTGATTTTGGAATGTTTCACATTGGGTACGACAGACTGCGCTACTATCGAAGTATTAATATCAAGCGATACAAAGTTTTCTGGATTAGTTAGTATTTAATACTTTCCTGCCAAGCAGCTAGTAATAATCGAACGGGGTCAGGTATTGGTGTTAACTACCTATATATCAGGTTGGATTCTCGGTTAGGGCAACTCAAAAATAGTATTCTCAATTTTCTACAAAACATTATCCAGGTTTGGATGTGTGTCCGGTTGACGATACAGGTCCAATAGGCACATAGTAAGACTAAGAAACTTCGGCTAACCGTGGATGTTTGTTCCTCCGACTTTTTGATCGGGACAGGGGCGTGAAAATATTTACATAGCACCGTGACTTTTTTATCATGAGTTACTATGGAGACAAAAATATGGTCAGAAAGATTGTTTAAAGACACGTACCTGAATATAATCCCCTCAGTAAATGGATCTAAAGAGTCCACCAGCTCCAATTCAGCGTCTCCACCCAGAGTTATCATTTGGTACATTTCCTTTAACTTATTCGTTATTGTATTAAAACCTGAAACAAGATTATTTATAACAAATTTAAAAAAAAATAACCCCTGAGAAACCCTTTTCATAAGCTAAGAACCATCTCAATGACGTCAGCTTTCAGACGAAACAATTCGTACAGAAAGCGGTCCATTCGTTTAGGAGTTATGAAGCCACAGATAGACACACAGACACGTCAAACTTTCTACCGTCTCTTTTAAGTATTTTAGCTATTATATAAATATTATATATATACTATAATATATTATGTTATATATCTTTTATTAGCTAATAATTTAGCGATTTCTGAAATGAGTTTCACGTTACATACGAGAATCATGTATGTCTAGGAACTTATTTGGATGATTATGGTGACGTAGATGCTACGGAAGCTTTTAAATAATATCCACAACGAAATCGGCCATTCTTTTAGAAGTTTTAACGCCACATATAGACAGACACCTCAAAATTGTCACAATCCTCATGTTCTGTGGGGGTTTAAAAACAGACATTGTGCAAATTAAACAACTTAGGAGATATGAATTTCTAACTAAGTTACCAGAAAGGAAATCTGTAGTGCGTTTCTTCCTCAACTGGTCATACAAGGCTCTCATCTCGTTTCTCTTCGTCGTGATCTCATCCAACTCCGCGGCCCGTTTCAAATACAACTCCTCTTTTGTTCTGTAATCCTGGAAAATAGTCATTCTCATTATCCCTACTTATAAATATAAATAAAGTGTATATTCATTTTGTTTATACGTCAAAAAGTTTGAAATGATTTAAATGTTAGTATACCTAGTTACTTATATGTTAAGGACATAGTTCATTTAATATCAGTACCTCAAGAGAGAGTTTAAAGTTTTCTGAAAACATATTATGTGATCTGAATTTGACAATACAGTTTTTTTTTCTTAATATACGTATAAAAGACATGTTTATAAATATTTGAAGCAAAGTTATTTAAAGTCAAAAGTTCCCTACTTGTAGATGTTGTAAAGCAAAAAGATATAGTTGTCGTAGTTGTTGTAGTAATGGTTGAATTTTTTGCAAACCCGGCAGCACACACTTTGTGCAACGTTCTAGGTTGCAACATATAACAATTAGATGATTTTTTTTATAGTATTGTCTTTTTTTATATTCAATCAATATTTTAGCCGCATTTCAACTTTCACTCTTCTTTTTTTAATAATTTTGTCGATTTAAGACAGACTAAAAAGTTTTTTAGTTTAAGTCTAAGATTATCAAAAAAAATTTTGACTTCAGTATTGAAATCTCAAAATTAATCTCAAGCTAGTAGAAAAAAGTGATTAAAAAATATAACAACCTGTATAGCTTGTATGTTCGGCTTCGCATCACCAATTCTAGTCTTTTGCGCTGACAACCGGTTCCTTAACTCATCAACAGAGGACTCCTCCAGCTCCTCAGCAGTGTGACGCACGAGAGGGGTCGGCCGTTCGATTCCTGGCACGCCATCTAGACCTGGATCTTCTAGTTTTAGTGATAACAGCTAAAAAATAAATAAATTTTAAACTTTAAAATATCAGAAAATACGTTTTCCATAAAAATAAAAATAAAACTGCTATTAAAACGTGATCAATTACTTTGTGTCAAATAATATAGAAATACGTAAAAAAACGTGTTTTGTCTTGTTACTTAAAACGAATACACATTTCTATTAGTATTATATTTTTAATAATTATTTTTAGTATATTTCTGTTGGGTTTTTTTTTATTTTTAATACATTTTTTGGTTTTATATTTCAAATCGCTCGGGTGTTATCTGAAGGTAGTGCCAAGTCTCCGAAACCGGTATGTTTGTATAAACAGGGTAATAAATGTTGAGGAAGCCCGGCAGGTCTGCCAGGATCGTGAGGTTTGGCAATCGATACTCTCTGCTTAACACGTAAGGGACTTAGCGTGAATATATGTTATATTTTTACTACATGAGCCAATAGACATTGTCTTGTCACTACTACGAATTTTGTATTTTTTATACAAACCTTCTATAGACAATAGATAACAACAAATATAATTAAAGTGATGATGATAATCAAAACTGTTGCATCCGTTCAGGCGTGATTTTATAACTTAGGAAAATGGGGATTCATTTATATTCGTAATAAATGAACGTTTTCTTTACTAACTACAGGTTTATAGGAAATCGATATCGAATCGAGACTGACCAGCCTTTGGAAGGATTTTTTTCCTAAAGAATCCAAGTCACGGAATATGACGTTAGTTTTATTTATTCTGAGATCTCTTGCACTGGGTCGCGACCCAACAAGTGGGGAACGCTGGTGTAGATGATTTTATTATGATTACCTCCTTTTCCCACATGGGTGTTTTGCTAGTACAATCCTGTATGGACTTCTCCATTTTCCCGACAGCGTTGTTCGCCTCCAGCCGCTCGCTCTTCACTTTGTTCTCTTTGCTTTGTAATTTGGATATTTCTTGACGAAGACCAGAAAACTCTCCGGTACCTTCGTTTATTTGTTCTTCTAACTGTAAATGAATAAATGAAAGCACTCTTCAACGTTTACAACAAAAGTAACTAATAGTTACTATTTAAAGAACGAATGAATGATTTTATGACTAAACGACTAAAATAAATATGTTCATTTGACCAAACAATTAATTAAGCACTAATCTAATAATGAATGAAATATTCCTTACATGAACGAATAAAATACATACATACATATACATAAATATCTTCATGCCAGGTCCCAATGAACGAATAAACTTTTATAAATACACTAGCTTCTGGACGCGGCTTCGCACGCGTTATATTCAAAGTAAGACAATTCCCTTTTCCCTATACTGTGAAGACTTTCTACTATCTTTGGAATATTTAAATTCAAATACTTATGTACTACATTTCTATATACATTTTACCTATTTTTTTAATTTTACAGTTCTTTTTATTCAAAATACAGATGTAAGAATGAGATCTCCCCTACCCCTTATTTGTTCGAACCCGTCATGTGCAACTGACATTTTTCGAAGACCTAATATCATTTCGCGGTCCCGTGGCAGCGTCGTTTTATACGAAAGAAGCGACGCAGGGAATACAACACGGAGTGATGTCAGCCGTTACGCTGCAAGCACTTTTTTATGGGCGTGTAATTTTAAATCTTTTATAACTTCTAAAGTACTGATTATAAAAACAACGTATTTAAACATATTTTTCTTTGCAAATAATTAGAATATGTTGTACATATATTAACCAACGGGAATTAATTATCTAAACAACAATGAAATCTAAACTGAATCAAAATCCGTTGCGCAAGATCTAAGCCTACAAATGGACAGACAGTTGAAAGCGACTTTGTTTTCTACTATGTAGTGATACAGTATTTTCTTTAATAAGGAAATCTGTCTACTTGTTTGATTGGTACCACTGCCTTACATGTTTCTGTCACCATAACGTTAACATATTTTACATATACATATTAACATAAGTCATATTTCGACTGGGAGAATAATTACTGATTGACTTATTTAAGGAATAGCTTACAAATCCAGTCTTAAGTTGGCAAAGTATCATTAAAAAAAATGTCTATAGGAGGCTTAGAACAGAGTCGTACGTCATCGAATTCTTTCTGCAGCGAGGAGGTATCCAAAACCAATTGCTTCTTCTGGCCATTCCAATTCTCCAAATTCTTCTCTGTCTCCTTCAAATCTGTCTCCATTTGATTTATTTTGTCTTTGGACTTTTTTGCATTCCTGAAAGAGCACTTTTAAAATTAAAATAGAAGGTTTTATAATCACGTCCATATCCCCGAACAGGTAGACAGAGGCACAACCAGGGCACCCACGACTAGCCGAAGACACTAAGTCCCACAATGTGATAGGTGGCAAGCCTATCGGCAATCGGGCACATATCCAATCCCGAGCAACATTTTTGTATTAAACCAAAAACCAAATTTTCTTTTCGTTGCCCGACCCGCGATTCGAACCCGGGATCTCATGCAGTCAAGTCCAACATCTGAACCGCTAGATCACAGAGGCGATCACTTTTATAATTGTCAAGAGAAAAAAATTCAGCTCTCCATATTAACCTTATTGATTGGTTTTAACTTCAATTAGCAATCAGCGATCGGAAAGCGATGAAGAGCTATATTTTTTTATGTGGTAGGTCAGCCAACAAGCAACGGCTCTTCTGATGAGAGATCACAGTGGTATATAGACACTAAAAATATTGTAGGTGCATCGCTGTCCTGTAGCTGGTTTTTGTTTTATAATATTGGAAGGCAAAAAGCAGACGGATTTCCTGATGGTAAAAAAATTCCGCCGCCTAGAGACACCAAAGGTGGTAATGGTGCGTTGCAAACCAGAGGCTGGGATGTTAGGCCTCGAGCAAAAGTAAGTTAACCGGCTACCTTACCCTCCGAACCGGAACACGTCATGACGTTATGGCGGCAGGAATAGGTAAGGCGATGGTAACAATCCGGGTGAGTCGCTGCGAAATTCTACCACCTAGTCATATGTCACGGTGTTAGTGACGGTGAGCCTATGCTCGTCTTTTACGAGCTGCCTGGCACAGGAAGGCAGACGGTCTATTCTACAAAGGAGCCCGGACCAAGTCTACCGGCTACCGTACTTTTCAGACCGGCACTGTCATTATGGTGGCAGGAATAGGCAAGAAGATATCCATCTCTCTACCCGGACAAGTTCCAGCAGGGCGCTCTACCACCAGTGGTCTTGTTGGTAATCATCCACCTAACCTTTGCTCATCTCTAACGAGCTGCATGGCCGGAAGGCAGATGGTCTATAACCTGAACCAAAACGGTGTAAAAATTAAGTCCGATCAAATTTAAATGGCACTAACCGGAAGGCGCTTTTTTACATAAAATATATTACATAGTCAACATTTGTTTAACCAGTAAAATGTCCTAAATACATAAAACAAGGGGGTAAATTGAGAATCTCCTCTATCTTAAAGTTGGCTGAGACACGGTAAATCTTACCTTACGCTTGTGTTAATCCCGACACGTAGTTTAGTCATTTCTGTGGATATTTTATCGATTTTCTTCGACATTTCATCAACTTTCTTCTGTAAGTCTTTCACTTTGTTCCCCGCAACTGCCGCTATTTGAGCATCAACACCGTGGACTTCTTTTTCTACCTATTATACAAATAGCAGTTATGAGAGTCTTCTACCTATGATATTGACCGCCTCGTGACCGCGTAGGCTAGAGTTCGATCCCCGAAGGCGGTAAATATTTGTATGATGAACATCTAGATGTCTACATTTCTAGGTCTACCGGCCAGCCACCGGCACAGCAAGTAATGATCGCTGACTTTAAGTATTTCGTTATTGCCGAAAAAATCCAAAAGCATAGTTTTTCATAGAAATAATTCTGTAATGGCATAATTTACGCAGTAAATGCGGTTCGTAATAATATGAGGGGTGAGCGTTGAGTTCATCCTGATATGTCAAATCTGTTTTAATGAGGATATGAGATTCGAGGGCCTTATTCAGTTTTAAGTTCTGATTAGTTAGTATAACATTACAATTACTATTCTTAGCTGACAAGTAGTATTATTTTATCTTTAATATAAGTTATTGACGCTTCGTCGTTAGTGAGTAAATATTTTTTTAGGCATTGGGAATACAAAATTTTCGAAATTTACATAACTACGGCAAAACAAACTTTAAATGAAAAAAGTAGTACTAAATTTTTAAAGCGATTCAAGAAAAATGTATTGGCATTATTTTACTTTTGCGTTGGTCGTTTTTCTCTTTTTTTTCTCTTTGGAACAGACTACATGAATTTCAATATTTATACTGTTATGAGCACGTTTTAGAACACAATAAAATATCGATTGAGTATTGTAAATAAGTTTCAATCCCTTCTAACATTACAAAATGCGAAAGCATCTGAATGTATGCAGGTTCCATTTTCACGTCAAAAAATACTTTTTTGTTATTGTAGCATAGAAATAAGTCAGACTAAAAAGGACACAGTTACTCTAAACCAGATACTCCTTTCTTATTTTTTTTTTATTTATTGTTTGGGTTCTAGTAACAGAATTACAATTAAAAACTTATGAAACAACTATAAGCGACTTCCAATATGGGTAGTTTTATAATTTTTTTTATTATTTCTTGAAGTAATCACTACAACAACTACAAGTACATATTCTACCTAGTTGTTATATGTATTAAAAATAAAAATATATTAAACTTACCTCCCCAGCGTTATATTTCGCCTTTTCCAACTTCTCTTCTGCAGCTTTCAAATTTCTCTCGAGCTGTGCCTTTTGTTTTTCGTCTACTTTACTAGATGAAACCTTCGTTTCTTGTTGTTTTATTTGTGCCTAAAATTCGAATAAATGTAATTAATAGTACCAGACTAAAGTTATACTTTATCGTTAAATTTAAACTTTTCCTTGTGTAAAAATATGAGAATAAAATTTTACTCCCCTGTGAGTTACATTTTATTGTCATAGGAATAAAATAGCTTTAGTTCAGGAACATAGTGTTAATCTATATACTTATATAATAAAAATAAGTCGGGTTTTCCTGACGCTATAACTCCAGAACGCTCGAACTGATTTCCACGATTTTGCATTCGTTGGAAAGGTCTCGGGCTTCGTGAGGTTTACGGCAAACAATTCCGAAAAATTTTCAACACAAAAGCAGGAAAACAGGGAAAATCATTTTTCACATACCGCGCCATCCTTCCTCATACTACAAACCAACATGGTTTTGACTGGTGGTGGAGCAGATGGCGCCAGTACGTGGTGTGTGAGTATCCCTTACGAAAATTCATTTTAAGTAGATGGCGCCGGTGATAGTGATATGATACATCTTTTAACCCTAAAACGAAATATTACAAAAAAGGAGCCATCTGGTGGCGAAACGAAAATCACCGGTTTTTTAAATATGGTGAATAACCGGCTAGTTTTTAACACGGTGAAATTAACTTTAATTTTATTAATTGGCTTTGTGATCTATATTCTACAGGATGGTATTACCTTCAAAGCAGGTACTTGTTCGGTCAAACTTTTCAACTCTATATCCAATTTGTGCAGGGTAGTTTTGTTTTCTCGTGCGCTCCTTTGCGTTGATACTAATGTCTCCTCAAGGTTTACTTGTTCGTTGCGTAGTTCATTCAGTCTAGACAAAATAGAATCCAGAGTTGACATAAATACCTCGTTGTTCAAATTTATAGCATGATGCCATGCTTTATTTTCTATGTTGTCACAATCTATATATTAGCAAGTGAAGCAAAAACTTTGGACCCCTTTTTACGAAAATTGCGCTGACTGAGGAGCATAAAGTTTGGCTCACTTATAGTTTATGTGTTCCTACAAAACGCAAGTGCAGAACGCTAATATTTTTCAATAATAATGCTTATAAATTACATTAAATCAATAAATAAAACATTACCCACACTACCACGTATTTGACACACACAAACAAATATATTGATGATAACGATAAAAGATCACAGATGGCGCACTAAAAAGTTTGAAGACAAAATAGTTGGTCTTGAGAAATGAAGATGGCGTTCTTATCAACAAGATATTAAAATTTGTTATGGTCGGATTTCAATCAACGGGCGACCACTAGTACATTAACTACTTGTACCCGCCTGCGCTTCGCTTTGACAGCAAATATTGAACATAAACTTTAACGAAACTTTAGACGAAACCCACTTAGATGCAATAAGAAAACAAATTGGGTATATTTAATATCGTGTATAGGGTACACTTATCAAAGCTCGCGCTTTTTTATGCCTCAGTAATTAACACGCGATATTCGGGGATTCAGAAATATTAAACATAAACTTTAACGAAACTTTAAACGAAACCCACTTAGATGCAATAAGAAAACAAATTGGGTATATTTAATATCGTGTATAGGGTACACTTATCAAAGCTCGCGCTTTTTTATGCCTCAGTAGTTAACACGCGATATTCGGGGAGGATATATTCATCGTCTGCATTTAACGCGATCGGTATTTTTTCATTTTGCGATAACTAGGATATTCAATGAAAATGTTCAGTGTTACGATGTGTTATATTGTGTATCAAATGCTTAAAGTGACTGATAAGCTTTACATTGACAACATTACAAGAGATATTTATTAGTTAGAATGTTAACAGTCAGTTAAATATACAACATACCATTACAGACTTTTTTGTAGGTCTTTAAAAGAGAAACAATCAAAGAAAAAATCATAGGTACAAGATTTTTTTTGTAACTCAAAGTGATTTGGACAGTGTTTTAAATTAAAACTCTAATAGACTTGAATTTTTCAGCCCTGTTGAACAAAACAACACTTGGCATCAATCGAGGACAAAAGCTACCAGTATTCCACAGCAAAGGGTTCATTCATTCATTCATTCATTCATAAGTCGCGGCAAACAAATAGATAAGGTAGGAATGGGCTGTGAAGACCCAGTAGACATTCTTAAAAGATGAATACGTACTCGTAAAAAGTGGAAAAAAATGTACATACTTGAGTTCCATGGCCTCCAGTTGCTGTTCAGTCTCTCGCAGGAGGGCGGGGTCCTGTTCGCTGGTGTCCTGTTGCACGGCGCGACTCATCCGACCTCGCAGTGTCGTCTTACCGCCGCCGGACATCGTACCTGGGACATACCATTACTCTCTTCATCATTACACTCATTTTTCCATCCTAAGGCGATGGAACGAACTTTTTATTCGAGAAACTAACTAAAGAACTAAACAAGTACACGGCTCTTACGATAAGAGATATCCGTAGAGTAAAAACTACAGATATTTTTAAAGTTTTTGCGTTAGTATTTGTCATTAGTTAAGTCTAAGCTGTTTGCATCAAAATTAGTAATAAGTTGTTGTATATCATGTCAGGGTCTTAAGTAAAGCAGAGGTCTCCATACTCAAGCTTATTTAGTGAGAATTGGCGGCAACTTGGAAAAACACGATACACAAATTTCTTCATGAATATTTTACCTGTGCACCTTAACCGACAAAAGTTGTACAACATGCCACAAAGATAGACTAATTTTACACAAAATGTATACGAAATTATATAATTAGGAAAAAACTACAACCATCTTTTTTGTCCATGTCGCCAAAACTCTAAACATAGTAACATCTATGTTACTGTAAACTATAACTAGTTTGACTATCTTGTGGCCTTAGTATTAGGCCAACTATGACAGTCTATTGAAAACTAGCGTCATATTTAACCGACGAATCTTATACCATTTTTTTTTAATTTGAAAATAAATATTTTTAAGTATATTTTTACAACTAGCTTCTGCCTGCGACTCCGTCCGCGCGGATGTCGGTCTTCGCGTGATAAAGCTGAAAAATTAAGATATTTTTTTTCTACGTATTTTTCTAGGATAAAAAGTATCCCTTTTTATGCCCAGGATAATAAGGTATAATACTACCAAGTTTCATCGAAATCGAACCGTTAGTTTTCACGTGATGCCTGAACATACAGACAGCCAAAAAATTTTTAATCACATATTTGGGTTTGGTGTCGATCCAGTAACAGTGCTGAGTTACCATCAGGCTGCTTTGTTAGTGATATAACTGTTTAATCAACTTGGATAAAATAGGTGACGTTAAAGAGCTTGAAAGGTGGTAGTTTCGCCACGAATTGTGTCAAGCAAAACGGCAAACGCGCGTTTATTGCTGCGATACATTACTTGACACACACAACAGGAAAGAGTTTTTAAATCGTGTAATTACTCGACATAAAAAGTGGATTCTCTCCGATAATCAGAAGCTATCATCGCAATGGCTGGATCCTGACAAGCTAGCCAATGCCTGTCCTAAGCAAAATTTGACACAAAACAGATACTTGTAAGTTTTTGGTGGACTAGTACCGGTGTCTCAGATACAGTTTTCTCAATTCTGGCCAGACGATTACGGCATACGTCTTTTGTCAGAAATTGTAAGGATGCTAAATAACTGACGCTGGTCAATCGCTTTACGCAGCTGCTGCTTCATGACAACACTAAACTTACACTGCTTACAAATTAGAAGAGCTTCAATTGACCCTTCTACGGATTTATTATATGTATAGATTATAATAGTCGCCTCTGTGGTCTAGCGGTTCAGTTGTTGGACTTGACTGCATGAGGTCCCGGGTTCGAATCCCGGGTCGGGCAACAAAAAGAAAATTGGGTTTTTCCAATTTTTTAATAAAAAAATGGTGCTCGGGATTAGATATGTGCCTGGTTGTCGATAGGCTTACTATCTATCACATTGTGGGACTTAGTGTCTTCAGCTAGTCGTGGGTGCCCTGGTTGTGCCTCTGCCTTCTCCTTCGGGGATATGGGCGTGAAGATGCTTTTTTCTATAATATGTAAGACTTACCGGCAATTTCAATAACATCTCCCATTAGCGTAACAACTCTATATCTGGTCGCACCATACGCAATCCGAGACGCTTGTTCCAAGTCTTTAGCGACGAGCGTTTCTCGAAGTGCGTAGTAAAACGCAGGCAACACTCTGTCGTCCTTCACATTCACCAAATCAAATAGTCTCGGTACATTCTCTGGACTGAAAGAGAAAAAAATCATTATTTTTTATATACTAATATAATAAAGAGGAAATGTTTGAATTTTTCTGTTTTTTTGAAATGAATAGGCTCCGAAATTAAAAGACCGATTTCTAAAATTCTTTCACCCTTAGAATGCTACATTATCCCTGAGTGACATAGGCTTTTTTCATCAAAATCGGTGCAGCAGAAGTCAAGTTACGCAAGCGAAGCTGCGTGAAACTGCTACTAACTAATAAATTTTCTTTTTCATGTACAGGACGAGTAAAGAAAACAAGGGTAAATAAATAATAATTAATAGTGTACAAATTTACATAAATGTTTGACAAATACTTTGTTTATCAAATTACTACATGTTGTATGAGTTTATTACTACAACAATGAGTGCTATGATGCTTACTATGACTGATGAGGAAAGTGATACGACATAAAAGATTGTCTATATAACTTGTAAAGACAAAAGTACTATCTACTTTAGTCTAGGCTAAATCTTTTTCACCTAGAGTCCTCTACACTCAGAAATTACGAGAAAAAAAGTTCCATTCAGATAAATAATAAATAAATATTTCTGGACAAGTTACACAAATTAACTAACCCCAAAGTAAGCAAATTATATGCTTGTGTTATGGGTGTTAGTCAAAGATACTAATACATAAAATCACTTAAATATATACCAAAATAAATGTAATAAACACCCAGACCCGGAAATGCAGACATCTAAATGTTCATCACACAAATGCCTGCCCCCGTCGGGAATCGAACCCGAGCCTCGCGGTTGGTCGGCATAGTTAGGCGTGTACTCTAGCCACTCGACCAACGAGGCGGTCACGATAGGTAAGAGTTCTGAGTTACTTATTGTGAATTTATTTCTTATTCCCGAGTTGATTTTATTTTATGACAAGACAGTGGAAAAAGCACGGGGCTCTCCTGATAGCATGCAACGGTCTACAGACATTTTAAGTGCATCTCTTACCTGTAGGCCAGTTTTTATCACGGTTGTTCATCATTGCAGGCGGATCCCTACCTGGACAAATTGCTGCATGGTACTCTTCTACATGTGGTCTGATTGGTACTAACCTATGTATTAACCTGTGCTTGCCTCTTACGAACTGCCTGGTAGAAAGGTAAACGGTTTATTCAACACAGAAGACCAGGACCAACACAGAGAGTCAAAGTTCTCACCTTAAATTTTCGGCTTCTGATATTTAAGTTTAATTCAATATATACTCACTAATTGACCTTTCTCTGGTACTGCGACACCAGATGCTGCTGTTTGTCCAGCGCTATGAAGGTTGCGCGACCGACATTGTGTCGCTTGAGGTGTTCCACACAAGCCTGCGCTGTCTCCACAGTGTCCACCAAGATGTTGTCCAATGCACCACAACAAGTGGATATTGCGACATCATATTTAGGGTCTATTCCACCGAGATCACCCTATTTACAGACAAAGATCAAACATAACCAAAGAAAAGAAAAGTGTCTTCACGCTCATATCCGCGAAGAGGTAGGCAGAGGCACAACCAGGGCATCCACGACTAGCCGAAGACAATAAATCCCACAATGTGATAGGTGGTAAGCCTATCGCCAGCCGGGCACATATCCTATCCCAAGCACCTTTTTTTTTCATTATTGAAAATTGGAAAATCCCAATTTTCTTTTTGTTGCCCGACCCGGGATTCATGCAGGCTAGTCCGACAACTGAAGCGCTAGACCACAGAGGCGATTGATCCTAATCAATGTAAATTTTAATGTGTATAAAAATTTAAAGAACTCACAAGTCTGCCAAAAATGCCCGGCAAGCGTCCAGCTTTCTTTTCTTTCATTAGAGAATCGAGCACCCGACCACGGGACTTATTAGCGCTCATAGCTTGCCTAGATTCTTCTAACTGTGCTCTGAAAAAAATACTAGAGTTAACAAATACTACACTTGACTAATACAAACATACACTTTTGTACTTAAAATATTTTAGGATTTAGCTTCAAGTTTTTTTTTGCCACCTTATCATCAGTGTCTGACATCGTCGTGGTCTAATATGACAAAACATGAATGAATAATACAAAGTATACAGACAAATATGAAAGAACATCTTAGTCTCTGGTCTAAAACGAAAAATATAACATATGTCTTATATAACAACTATTTATATTTAAACATTGCTATGTAGCAACAGGATATCAATTAATAAAAAAAGAAAAGAATTCTTCTAGTTGCCATCCAAAAATAATTCTACAAAATAAAATATTCATACCTCATATTACGAGCCGAATTGGACACATTAGCCTCTTCTTTCTTTAAGTTTTGCAGCCTGGATTGTATCTCTGTAATTTGCTTTTCTTGTGTTGGTAATGTTGATGACAGATCATTGTGTATGCTGTATTGAATAAAAAGCATTATTAAAAAACCTGGGTACGAAAAAACGTTGCAAGTAAAATAGCATTGCATATTGAGTTACAGTTACAGTTTTGATGAATAAAATTACATTACAAATAAAAAATTGTTACAGTTCTGATGAATAAAATTAAACAAACATGATACAGTATTAATTTGTCACCGTGTTGGCCCGGGCTCCTTTGTAGAATAGACCATCTGCCTTCCTTGCCAGGTAGCTTGTCAAAGGCGAGCATAGGCTCACCGTCACTAACACTGTGACATCTGACTAGGTTGTAGAGTTTGGCAGCGACTCACCCGGATTGATGCCACCGCCTTACCTATTCCTGCCGCCATAACGTCATGACGTGTTCCGGTTCGGAGGGTAAGGTAGTCGGTTAACTTACTTTTGCTCGAGGCCTAACATCCCAGCCTCTGGTTTGCAACGCACCATTACCACCTTTGGTATCTCTAGACGGCGTGAATTTCTTACCATCAGGAAATCCGTCTGCTATTTAAAAACCTTGGCGCTGTCAGCGTAATAAGCCTACATGAAAGATTTTTTTATTTAATAAAAATACCAGTTCATTCACGGGGTTATCGCAGGCGACATCTACCACTTTATATGATTAATAGTTAGTAAGAAGTCACTTTTACAATTTCACCAAGTGCCGACTATGGCGACTACAAATCACACGATTTCTTTATTAATATTAGGTATAAACACATACCTCTTTTTCTCTTTTAAGTCCTTTGCTGACTTTTCGTAGGACTCTTTTATTTTGTTCAATTTCTCTTGTTCTTTCTCCTCTGTACTTAAATAAATCTTGAGTTCAGACTCGGCGAGCTTGAAGTCCTTGTTGGCTTCATCAACTATTTTCTTCAAGTCAATTAATTTCGCCTGTAATTTATCCTTTTGTTCTTGGAGGCCTTGGGTTTTTGATCTACAATTTTATTAAGTATATTAATATATTCATTAATACTAGTTGTTACCGCTATTTGGTTTTTTTCCCTGTTAGTATTATCCTACCGAAATCCTTCGATTGCGAAAGAAGATTTGGACGCCTGGGAAAAGTGAAGAAGCAATCACGCAAGTAAGGAGCCGCCATGTTTAATTCAGTCGCTTTAAAAAATTCGCCGAGAGTGCACGCTGGTCGCGACCATAAATTTAAAATTAAACCTATCCGCCGCGTGTGTTGTGCAAGGAGAAAGAAGAAAGACAGGTCAGTCGCATTCCTTTATTTCCGCAACGAACCTCCACCTGATGATATATAGTCAATCGCAAGTCTGTTGATACGGACTTTTATTATCTTAATTTCGCATACCGCTGTTCAAATGGTGTAATCCTTTCACGCCACATTTGTGGTCCTACGAGACGGATTTCTTTTATGCATCACTAGTGGTCGCCCGTTGGTTGAAATTCGACCATAAGTTGATAAGAACGCCATCTTAATTTCTTAAGACCAACTACTTTGTTTCCCGACTAGCTAGTGCGCCATCTGTGATCTTTTATCGTCAAGATCAATATATTTGTTTGTACGTGTGTCAAATGAATGGTAGTGTGGGTAATGTTTTATATATTGATTTAATGAAGGTACTTTACAAGCATTATTATTGAAAAATATTAGCGTTCAGCACTTCTCCTACACATAAACTATAAGTGTGCTAAATTTTATGCTCCTGCGTCCGCGCAATTTTCGTAAAAAGGGAATCAAAGTTTTGGCATCACATATTAATATATAGATGCCAAGATAGAACTTTGTGTCCCTTTTATAGAAGTTGGGACAAAATTTGGCAAATTTAAAGTTTATATGAAGAAGAAGTGCAAATAGCTTAAAATACTTTATACTAATAATGCACTAATACATGTTAAAGTAGCTGATATCCAATCTTTTACTTGTTCACAAAGAGCATACACACCTAACACTTGCCATCATGGTCTGCAACTCCTCTTGCAGCTGAGTCTTACTCTCTTCATTCTTGGCCAACAGTTTCTCACAGTCTTCAATTTCTCTTTTGTTTTTCTCTGGAACCTAAAGAGAAAAGAAAGACTTCCATCACTTTTGTAATACAAGCAGCATTTGACATCATAACAATCGACACAAGTTCGAGCAAAATCTAAATTGCAATACTATAATTTGCCTATACACAACTTTGAACACATATAATAATAAATAATACATAAACGTACACACGCACGTACGATCGCATGCACGATCGCACGCACGCACATCCCCCGCCATTCCCCTTCCCACGAAAAGGGACACAGAGGCACTAATCCAGCAACAGAGAGTGCCGACTAAGAAATGCACCTACTATAAGGTCTAGACCCCGGACATCAGGTCATATTTGAATTAATAATTACTATTCAGCAGAGGCTTTTTGTCATTCTGAGCGAGAGTATTGCCAGTGCAGACCTCCGTAGACAACAGCTATTCAAACACTGCGAGACATAGACTTTGTTTGTCCGAGGAAACATTGCTACAAATGTATATGTATAATCACAATTGTTGTAGCGATAAGCGAACCAATAAGAAATGTGTCACTCTCTAATAAGTCACTTGTTGTGCCTCCTGCTGTGCCAACTATACTCGAGACCATTGAATATAATCTGATCATTATACAGTGTAGTACATACCAATTCCAACTCGATAAGTTTTCCTTTCTCTTGCTCTAACAATTGTTCAACATTTTTCTTTTTCTTGTTTGCCTGTGTGATATCTGCTTGAACGGACACCGTTTTCTTTTTACATGTTTGTAATTTTTCTGATATTTCATCTTTTTGCTTTTGTAGTTTGTCATATTTTCTAAAAAAAATTAATTAATATATTTTTATGGGATAGGAGGCAAAGAAGATGTTTGCTTTAATTTTATCAGGCACACAACCCTTCAAACATGTATCATGGTGGCAGGAATAACTAACACAATACAAATCTGGGTGAGATTTTCACCCAGGTAGAACTAGTCATTCGGACTAACTTAAGACCTAGGTAAAGAAAAAAGTGTAGTTAGTTAAGCCCAAACTAACTACAATAATGCAATAATCCATAATTAAATGGCTGAATCATTTCAGTAGAGGATGATGGACACAAAGTCCTTAGCAAATACATAATAATAAAAACATTAACTTACTGTGTACCGTTTTTCAACTCTGTTGTTTTCTCTTGTAATTCTTCTTTGATTTTAGCCAACTTTTCATCTATGTTGGCCAATGTTTGTTTTAATTCTTCCATCTCCTTATTTTTACTTTCAATAATTTTATTTGTTTCATGACTGTAAGAAATAAAACCATAATATTAAAAAATACATATTAAAAAAATAGTAAATTTAAAAACTTAATAAATAGCCACAACTAATTAAATCACAGAACACATTTTATAAAAATGAATGGGTAAATAAAGTCCAACTGGCAATACAGGGTAGAATACAATGTACTGAGTACTTTTATTTATCGACATGATTCATAAACAATATTATTTCAATAATACTAATATTTGTCATTGGAGAAAGACAACATTATGATGTATGCCATAAAGTTAATTATTTAAGTGGACAATTAGCAACATGGAAATAATACTGCTATAAGTGTTCATTGTAGGGCCCTTGGACATAATTAATGACTCATTAGTTCAGAAATGAAAACTTCAACATACATTACTTTACCCTAACAATTACCAGACTAATTAAATTGTTTTAATTAATTGGCTAGAAACATTGCTATGTTCATGACGTGACTATTTTCAAAATGGAACTACATTATAATTAGATAGAGATAGAATAACAGCTTACATATATTTTTGTAAAAGCATATTCCTTGTCCTAAGTGCAGTGTTAGTAAGATTCATCAGTTCCACAGCTTCTCTCATAGGTTGTTCTAACTTTTGTTTCTCTTGTTCAACTAAACGGACTCTATTCAGTTTCTCTTTTCTCATTTCACTGTATTCCTCTACTCTCACTGACAATTTTTCTATGGGTTCCTTTAAATTTAAAAAAAAAAATTTTGAACAATTCAAACATAATTAAAAAAATATTTGACTTAAAGGAAACTTTGATAATGATTATCATGCACTACAGGTGTAGTAAAAATCACCTAACTTGAAAAACTGACCGTGAGTAGATAATTATTTTAAAAATTGTATGCGCAAATATATGTTAAATATTTAAATCTTTAATGGAATTATCAGTGTGCAAATTCTCTATGTCTAATTAAGTAACTACTATGTATAATATTAAGTTTATTGTAATTGTTTTTCTATCTAGGTCGGTATAATGAGACGATGATAAAAGTACAATAAAGGACCTATGTCAAATAAGAAAATATTTAATTTGATCATCCATTCACTACACAGACCGACAACCTGGTCCAAATGACATATTCTTAGCAAAATGTAATGAGAATAGTGACTATTTGGGTATACCTATGTCACCTGGACATGGCAAAAACAGGCTGAAAATTATAATGTTGATTTTATGTAATCATAGTTTACCTATTACACTTAATATTAATAATTCATAATAATAATGATGTATAAAATGAGTAGTTAGGTTTCTTATGGTCATTTACTTTTGACAACTTTAACTCAGACAAATAAAAATTAATTACCTTATATCTAGAAGTGCCAATAATATCTTCCAAGTATTCCAACATACCAGATTCATGCTCGGTGAGACCTTTTGGTTTCATCATAGCAATTTGTTCTACTTCACCCTAAAATATATTACAAAAATTATGGAACTGCATGACAGAATCCCTAATTAAGTGTTTGTTTTAAATTAACAGTTTCAGAAAAGTTGACGTTCTATAAATTACTACAAGTAAAAAAACAATACTTTACAGAGGTATAACCACAGCACCCAGAATAAGCGGTAGACACACAAAAGTCCCACAAATTGAAAGGTAGCAAGCCTATCACAAACCTTACTACCTAACCTAAACCTTTCTTAGCGTTACTAAGTACAGTTTTGCAGCAATTTGCCCAAATTGGTACCACTGCCTTACTTATTCCTGCCGCCATAACATCATTGCTTGCCGTTGACGTGTTCTGGTTCAGAAGATAAGGTAGCCAGTAAACTAACTGTTTATCAAACTTGGGTTAACAATACACCATTACAACCTTTGGTGTCTCTAGGTGGCGAGAATTTCTTACCATTAGGAAATCCGTCAACTTGTTTGTCTTCCAATTTGATAAAATGAAATAAACCAGGTTGTATATTTCAACCCAGGCAATATCATTTACTTTTTATTAAAAATTAAGAAAAACAAATTTTTTTATTGTTTTACCGCAGGGATCAAACCCAGGACCTCATGGAGTCTAGTCCTAGACAGCTAGGCCACAGTGGTGATTTTGATTTTTCCTTTCTAACATATTAAGCTATTTAATGCAGTCAAAAATACCTGCAAAATCAGAAATCTATTATGATCTAAATCAATTCCATGTGACCGAAGCATTTTGGCAACCTCCTTAAATTGTACTCTCCGTCCATTTAGAGTGTAGTATGAGGAGTTGTCTTTGTGTGCAGTTCTTGAAACCACTATTTCACTATTTGGTACTACTGTGAAATCTTCTCCTTCCTAAAAAGATAAGAATATTAACATTATTTTATGATAGCTTCAATAAACTAGAGGTTACGCTGTGTGTGTTCACTCTTAATACCACCCTCATACTCATACATAAAATATGTATTTATGTTCAAGAGAATTACTCAGTAACACCTATAATACAAACAAAAATATAGCTCACTTTAGAATTATACAATTTTTGAAATCTACAGTTAAAACAATCAGACTAGGAGTATGACAAAATACTTAATGTACTTAACTTGTGTTTACTAAAGGATGCATCAAAAATTAACAATGATTACATTTTAACATTCTTACTTATACCAGTTTTTCTTTACTAATCTGTTAACCATTATTTTCATTATTATTAAATACTAGCCTCCCTAACAAACTACATATTATCTCAATATTTACAGCTAGTAACAGTTTTTATGGATTTCTCTACAATTTTCCTTTTTATTTCTTAATGAGAACCATTTGACAACTAGCTCAACATAAAAAGAATTAGGAAAATTGGTGCCTCCCTTCAGGCTCGTTAAAATTGAATTTGATTCGACCATGCTCAATTGTCATCAAACATCCTCTGGCTGATGATGATGATGATGATGCTCAATTGGGAATCATTTTTATAAATGAATATAAGCAAACCTGAATTAAACACATACCCCATCAATAATTTGGCAGAAATGAACAGCCACACTAGCACTATTTAAATTCGGGAACTTGCTTGAAGAATGGATGAGTACAGATATCTTCTTAGATCTAATCTTTGTTGCTCGATAACCAAACACAAAAAGCATAGAGTCAATAACATTACTTTTACCACTTCCATTTGGCCCAATAATTGCTGTAAAACTCTGAAAACCATTAAATTTTTAATAAAAAAAAATAGAAACGATAAAAAAGGGCAGCAAAATACTCCATTGTCAGAAATTAAAAAGTATTACATATATCACAATAACTTACAATATGCAGTTACATTTTATACAATGTTTTCTTTTATAAAATGGAAAAGCATGGAAAGATAGAGTAAAAGACAAGTACCTTATGAAAAGGTCCCAGAGTCTGGACACCAGCATAGCTCTTAAAGTTTTCATTTACAATGTGTGTAATTAGAAGTCTAGGCCCAGTAGCATCAAAAGTAAGGGCGGGTTTGGGCGCTGGGGGAATGTAAATGTCACCAATACGCACACCACCCTCTTCATCATCTGATATGTGGTCTATTTCACCTTCAAAGTCATTGTCACCGTTTTGTTCATTCCGATTTGGAGTTTCATCAACTTCCATGGGCTCGGAATCTCCCTTTTTCTTTTTACTTTTCTGCATTTTTTAAAAGATATATCTCCCAACACAAGTTAAAATGATATGGTTTAAATTAGATATAAATTAAATATTGCTAGCAAATAGCAACAAAAATTGAAAAATTTGAACAAATACTGAAATATCAACCGTTGTATTTTGATTTTACGAGCGAAAAGTGAAAACAATACAAAATTGACAGCATAAAAAACAACTTACTTTCTGACAGGTTGACGTTTGTTGTTTTTTAATTTTATCCCAGACAAGGAAAGGCAAAGGATCTGAGCCCATACAGCCAAGTCTTCCGTATTAATAAATCTTTTCTTGTTATATATTTTCAATTCATGTCTTCCGTATTAATTCTTTGTTTAGTCATTAGTTACTATTTATCAAAGTCATGTCTGGGTCTTGAGTAAAGCGGTGGTTTCGTTACACAAGTTCGTCTATGAGATTTGGCAGCAGCGAAGAAATTCATGATACACTAATTTCTTCATGATCATTTCAATTGTGCGCTTTCACTGAACAAACTTAAACTAATTCCCACCAAAATTATAAAATTTTACTCATTTTTTACACTGAATTTAATAATTGTGTAAAAATTACGACCATCTTTATTCACGATGACGTCAAAACCCCCAAAGAGTAAAGTAACTGTCCATAAAAAAACCCCTGTGAGATTGACGTTTAATTTTTGACATTTTTTTTTTAATTTGGTTTGTCCCTTTCTAGCTAAGACATTTAGGCCATGTTGCGTCTTCCGTATAAATAAATTCTTTTTAACAGTCTCAAGTACCTACATAATTTCAGTCATTAGTCGTAAAAATGGTCGTAAGTCATGGGTAAACTTAGAGGTCAATGGTCACAGGTCATATCAGGTCATAAGTCAAAGTCTTTTTTTTATTTTTTTTAAGTTAATTTGCCCCTTTTTAGGGCCGGCTAAGATCTTAAGGCCATACTGCCATATCTTCCGTAATAGTAAATTCTTTTCGACAGTCATAAACGATGATTAACTGTTACTCATCAATTTAAATAATGTTTTAAAAAAAATTAAATGTGCTCTTAAATAGCTGTCACTGTAAATACGCTCGGACTCTTGTTTAACACTTTAATCAACAAGATGGCTGACCAAATTTTAAACAACTGATTATTTGTGCGATGACAAAATGCAACTAGACTTTAAATATGGCTTCTTTGTGTATTCCTATGAATTTTCTATAATTACACGCATTGGAATATTTTGATTTCGTTGAAATTTAAACGCGATATGTTGCATTTGGAACAATATAACACTAATAATGTTATGTTTTATTAAGGAGATGGCCAATGGCTACCATGAACAAACGAATTGGTTTCCTGTGATGTTTTTTATGATATTGGAAGCAAATAAGTAGACAAATTTACTGATGATAAGAATTTTACGCTGCCTAGAAACACCCAAGGTGGTAATGGTACGTTTCTAACCTGAGGCCGGGATGTTAAGCCCGAGCAAAAATAAGTTTAATGGCTACCTTACCCTCCAAACCGGATTACGTCATGACGTTATGGCCGCAGGAATAAGTAAGGCGGTGGTACTAATCCGGGCTAATCGCTGCTAAACTCTAACACCTAGTCAGATGTCACGGTGTTAGTGACGGTGAGCCTATGCTCGCCGTTTACGCGGCGTGGCAAGGAAGGCAGATAGTCTATTCTACAAAGAAGCCCGGACCAACACGGGGATTTTGTTTGATTGTGAAGCTTTTTATTTATTTTTATTATTATTATTGACCGCCTCGTTGTGTTAGCGTACCCGCCTACCTCTAACGGGAAACCGCGGGGCTACTGGCTGTAGTTACGTGGACGTTCAAGTGGTTAGTGTCGTCTTTTACGCGTTGCCTGACAGGAAGACAGAAAACAGACAGGTCTATTTTGCAAAGAAACTTGAACCAATACGGGAGAAAATATAACCTTAATCATGTAATATTTTTATGTTAAGCTTAGTTACACAATGTTACTGATCAGTTACTTATAATTTCAATTGTTTTTGTTTGATTGTTGCATCAATCATACCTTTTCTACTAAATTTCATTTCATTGAAGTACAATACGAGTTACACTACACTTAGGCATCAAATTGTAAAAAAAACACCGATTTACGGAAACATCGATGTTGACGAATTCCAATCGTTTAACTTACTTTTAGCAAAAAATTAAGCATACAGCCACATAGCTACCAAGTTAGATGCTAGGTACCTATTAAACTAAACAGTGTCAAATTGCACTCTTATGAATAACAAATTTATGCTATATTTTAAGGTTTAAACAAATGATGATGACGCAATGATTAGGAGGTTGTATAACATTTTTATGAATAAGGCAGTTTACATATAAAATCATATCAGGGTCTAGTGTAAAGCGGTGGCCTCGTTACCCAATCTCATTTAGTAAAAATTTGCGGCAACGAGAAAATACACGGCACACTAATTTCTTCATAATTATTTAACCTGTCACTTTAACAGAACAAAATTGAACTAATTACTACCGAAATTCATTCAACACGAAGTTCATTTATTACGAAAAAACTATGACCATTTTCTTTGACGATGGCCCCAAAAATCGGCTATTTTAGGTAATTGTTTGTTAGTTTTTTTTATATTTCTTTCTGTAGCCGTCCTAAATCTTTGTAGCTTGTATTGTAAAGACGGTCTCATAAAATATTGTAATATGCTCAGGTATTTTCAATAGGAGTCTTTTAGCAGGGCGTTGAAAACAGTTATCTTCATTTAAAAAGTTAAGTGTGTCTATATCATAATTAGGAGTGTGAGGATTTTATTATACTATGACTGCCGATAATTATAACTTGAGACTTTACTGGATTAAGGCTCAAACCGAAGCGGTTAGACCAATCCAATATATTTTTGAGATCAGTATTTATTCTGGTTACAGCTGCTGGAAAATTTTTAAGTATCGCTTGAGTTTAAATCTGAAAATCATCAACGTATACATGATGATTAGCTAACTCTTTAAATGTGTTAAGATTAACAAACATGAAATAAATTAGAGGAGAGAGAAGACAACCCTGAAGCACCCCCGACGTTATATCAGACCAAGCAGACAGACTATCATTCAGCTGCGCTGACGACGCCCCTGACGATAATCACTGAAACTTCACAGCCGAAGAGGATATATTGAACGATCGCATGATAATGATGATGATCTACTAATTTTAATCTGTAACTTTTACTACATCTATGTTACATTGTGAATAGTAATTCAAGTACGCCTACGTCTTTTTCGAAATCCAATTTGGCAACCCTGCGGTACATGTCAAAGTACATGTACCACAGATTATACCCTTAAAAACTGTCAAAACGAAAACAGTCAAAACTCAAAAAATGGCGAACCGGACGGTAAAAGATGCAAAGTCGATTAGAGGAACAAATCCTCAATATTTAATAGAGAAAATCATTAGATCACGCATTTATGACTCAAAATATTGGAAGGAAGAATGTTTTGCATTAACAGCAGAATTACTGGTCGACAAGGCTATGGAGTTGCGGTATATTGGTGGAGTACATGGAGGTTTTATTTACCCAACTCCTTTTCTGTGTTTGGTTTTAAAAATGCTACAAATACAACCTGAAAAAGACATAGTGGTAGAGTTTATTAAAAATGAAGAGTTTAAATACGTACGCGCACTTGGAGCATTCTATATGAGGCTAACAGGGACTTCTGTGGATTGCTACAAATATTTAGAGCCTCTGTACAACGACAATAGAAAGTTGCGGCGGCAAAATCGCGAGGGGCAGTTCGAGATCGTGCACATGGATGAATTTATAGATGAATTACTTCGCGAAGAACGTTTGTGTGATGTGATCTTACCCCGTATACAAAAGAGGAATATTTTGGAAGAAAATAATGAATTAGAACCCAAGGTATCTGCTCTTGATGATGATCTTGACGAAGATATGCCTTCTGATGAAGAAGTTGATGCTGAAGCCAAAGAGAATAAACGTGATAAAGATAAGAGAGACAGAGAAAGGAAGAGAGACAGGTAATGTGCCCAAGTTAGGTTATGGTTTGTTTTCCATTTTGGTTGAATAACTATTTTTAATCAAATATCTCACAGAATACTTCAACAGTATTAATTCTTTTACTTATTTAAATGTTACCTTATATTAACATTTAACCAGATTATAGACCATATAACAGTGAAATTAAGACTAGTTCCAATATGTAACTTGGAGTACTTTAATCCATGTTTATTTATAAGATAGTAGGTATGTTTGTATCAAAAGAGTGAGTATAACATAGATGAATCTAGAGAGGTCTGCAAGTATTGTAATAATTGAAGGGTTGAGTTCGAGAATGGTTTAACTGATGTTTTTTCAAAAATTTAGTTATTGGTATTGCTGGATTCAGAAAGAAATAATCTATCTAAAGTCCTTTTCAAAATAACAAGAATCACATTATATCTCGAGATATTCAGTCATAAAACAGTTTAACTGATACAGATGTCGAGATCGTTAGTACCAAAAATATTGAATATTAATTAAACTTACATAAAATGTAAAAATTATCTCATTTCTAATTCTGAAAATGGATTATATTATTGCCAAAAACTCTTTTAATTTTTACAAGTGTATTTGGTGATATATTTGGGGTGATTTTCTTTAGTAGAATTAAAAAGAATGCTTCCAATCTTAAAAATTGATTTGCGTCAAATCACGTATTTGTTAGTTCTTGAACTCAACCCTTCAATTGTTATGTGCATTGTTGTGAAGCAGCAATACCCACACTGTGAGCTTTCCTTGCCTGTTTTCTTTAATATCATCCCTCAAACTGTGTTAAGTGCTTGCATATGTTGCTGTTATACATTCTCCCTTTTACTCAATTAATAAAATTCCTTAGAATCCAAAAAAACTGGTCTAAATTTTTCTGGCCGATAATGTGACTGAACTTCATTTACCCTTTTTATGCCTCTGCATAAACTTTGGCCTGCTCTCAGGATTTTAGTGATAAACTCATGTCTCATCTCCAGTAACCAGCAGGTCAAAGATCAGGTCTAGCTGGATTTTACCACCGAGTTCTAATAACTTACAGCTCATGCTTGCACTTGTTTCTTAATTGCCATAAGCATTTGTGACACCCATCTTACATGACCAGATGGTGTTAAAGATAGTATGTATGGTACCCACTGAGAGATTAGTCATCACTGCTAACATCATGATGTACCTATTAATTTTATTTGACTATTTTTGAATGGTGGATAACAACAACAGTGCAGTCTTGGTAAACAGCGACCATCTCTTTGTGTATGGTTTCTTGGCTTTTTGCCTGCTTATTGAGGAATTTAATTACTGCTGGATTCTCAATTTTCTTTATCATTGGGACGTTAGTCATTCTGATTTAAAAAAGCAAATTTTATATTTATACGCTCAAATAGTGTCATTAGCAAATAATATAATTACATAGCAATAATAAAATTGATGTGACGATTCTAAAAACATTTAATAAAACTTTAAATTGAAATTTTAATAAAAATAAATATGTGGTTGCTAGGACATAATTGAGATAATTATTAGAAACTAATGAAATGTTACTTTATTTTAGATCACGTGACAGAGGTGACAGAAGAGACAAAGACCGGAAAAGAGACCGTTCTAGAAGTAGAGAGCGTGATAGAAGAAGAGAGAGGGAAAGAGAACGTGAGAGGGAAAAAGAAAGAGAAAAAGAGAGGGAAAGAGAAAAAGAAAGGGAAAGAGAAAAGGAAAGACCTCGAGAAAGAGCTAGAGATAATGTTGAAAGAAGAAGAGATAGACATGAGGAAGATAGAAGAGAAAGACGAGACAGAGGGCGCTATTAGGATAAGAATAAATGGTTTAAAATAATTTTTTTTAATTTATTTTTGGCACTACTTAACCTGAAAGTTATAGCAAACAAATACCGCTATGTTTTAGCTCATAACAGTGTGCAATGCTGTGAAACATGCTGCATGTGGTTGATGACCATGGTTTTCAGCTGTGGCATGATGATGATGCATATGGCAGATTACCAGATGTTATAAAGTGTAATTAAAAAATAAAACTGCGATTGTGTCACTCGATTATACCTGTACAAGGGCGAGTTGGATATCCAACAATATAGCTGTTCTGTGGCCAGACTAAAGAATGAACTTTGCCCGAGGGATGCACAGTTAAGTTGTACATAAACTGCTACCTATACTCGGGATAATAATAATAATAAGTTTGGTTCATTGTGTTTTCCCTGTGTTGGTCTGGGCTCCTTTGCAGAATAGACCATCTGCGTTCCTGGTAGGCAGCTCGTAAAAGGCGAGCATAGGTTTACCGTCACTAACACTGTGACATCCCCGTGACACGCCTGGATTGGTACCACCGCCTTACCTATTACTACCACCGTAATGTCCAATGCTTGCTGTTGACGTGTTCCAGTTAGGAGGGTAAGGTTGCCGACTAAACTTTCTTTTGCTCGAGGCCTAACATCCCAGCCTCAGGTTGGCAATGCACCATTATCACCTTTGGTGTCTAGGTGGCGTGAATTTCTTACCATTAGGAAATCCGTCAGCTTGTTGGCCTTCCAATATTATAAAAAAATAATTGGAGGCAGGCTTTATTGTTTTAAATAATATATTTGCATCTCTTGATGATCTAGGATTGTAATAAAATATTTTAATACCCTTACACACTCATGAAACCTATATCATAATATATTAAACCCCCAGAAAACGCGGGTTAAATGTATTGAACTATGAAGTTGTTCGTAAAAATGATAAACTTATTAGACATTTTAAATAAAAGGTATTTTGCTATAAATTTGAGAAACAAAAAATGAGCCCCAGACGGTTTGAACCTCAAGTCCCAAGTCGACGAATGCTCTATATGTGCTACTGAGTATTGTAGTATAACTGTTATTTAATTCAACTCGCGTTAACGGTAACAAAAGGAATTTAAAAAAATTCCACGGGACTTTACAGGTGCAAATCCTGCCTGGGGGCGAAATTTTTTAAAATTTATAGAAATTTAACCCAAGCACAGTGCAAGTGCTAAAATAAAAATACCTTAAAAGGTATGTTATTATCTGTATTTTTTATTATTTTAAGTGTTTGTTCACTAATTGTTCGCGCGAACAAAAGCGTGAACAAGTGATGACAACTTACGATTAATGATCTTTGATTGGTCAAAACTTCTCGCCGACGCACGACCTGAATATCAGCAATAAAATCAGCATCGATTGATGCGGATGCTGATATTGAAAACGATGCTGATATTCCCAAAATCGCTGGTAGGACACAAATAATTTTTAACTAGGTAGTTATTTTTGTTAGGTAGTTTTAAAAAACAAAATCAGTACAATCTGCATGTATATTTTATTAGTGCCATAATTTATTGCTATATGTATTTACAACAACATTTCAATAAAAATATTTTTCATTTCATTATTTACACAATTAAAATAAAATAATTCTGTACATTTGATATTTTTTTTCATTCAAAACAATGCCATTATATAGCTAAAATAACGCTGTGATAATAATAATAAAAAGGTTGGAGGTATATCTCGAACAACCTTGAGAAGAAAGTAGAAACATATTTTGTATGATCAGGGTGCTGATTATGTAACTCAATTGCCAACTTGAAATGGAAAAGTGTAAATATATCAAATAGCTGTCAAATGACGTGTTTTATATTTACTATCTCCAGTGACCAACAGAAATACAATAGAGATAGTAAACACAAATGACGTCATTTGACAGCTATTTGATGTACACTTTCCCATTTTGAGTTGGCAACTGAGATACATAATCAGCACCCTGGTTTAGATGTAATATTTGACAAGCAGACTCGCATTAATCGCATGAGCTATGATTCATGAATATCTTACTGTTGCTTCCACTACGCAGTAACGACTTACCTAATCTAAGCGTAATTTTCGCGTTTTAGAATAAATAAATTATGAACTATAGGGCTAGTATGCATAGCAGATACATTTTTTTCACTAATGTAAGTAGACAAATTGTGTCGTTAAAGTCAAATGATAGACAATATTTAGCAAATTATTAGCTCAAATATCAAGAGATATATAAATGACATGTCGTCTGTTTAAAGACAAGATTATTATATCTTATTACTTTCAGCTCTTTCTAGTTTTTGTACATTTTAACTTCGTAGACATAAATACATATTATCCTTTATTTGAATGAAACACGGCTTTATAGGCGCATTCTTAACCTGCTGCCTTTTAATAAAAAAAAGACGGGTTTCATTCCGGGAGTGCCGGCAGAAGTGAAAACTTGAATATTAACGATGTGCATTTTTGATGTTTTGGAATTGCAGGGAATGTAAAAATGGCAGAATATTCCCGCGCTAAAGTTTCGAGTAGAAGGAGAACACGTTATCTCCCATCTCGAACATCACACGAAAGAGCTCTCACCAGACATTAGCACAGTGTAAGAAATAGATTTGCCTTTGTTATAGGGCACTAATGACTACTTAATTAATTTAAAGTATGTTTTGACTCGATTATTAATAAGCGCGAAAACATGCTAGGGCTAGGCACAGTTGTGGACTGCTGTTTTAACAGTACTACAGTAGTACTACTGTGATAAATGTTTATCATTAATTGAAATCCAAAACCATTTTTGATCACGCTCTGTCAAGTGTCACTGTGCAGTCAGAGCTTCTTTTTTAAGAGGAGTATTTGTCAGCAATTACTATAAAACCACTCGGTGATAATTCGAAAATAGTATACCTGAGGTAATTCCAATGTAGCGTGCTTTCGACTAAGTAAATTACTTGAAAAGTAGATTTTGAAACATATAGTTTCACGGCCGCCATTTTGCAGAAAAAAACGACGGGTTGCACTCCGGGAGTGCCGGCAGAAGAGAAAACTTGAATATCAAAGTTGTGCATTTTTAATATTTTCGAATGGTTAGGGAATAATTTTGCACGAATTGCTTTAATTATCAGTATGAAAGAACTATCATTTATGTGGTAGAATACAATATTCATTTATTGCGTGATCGTATACAAACATGACAACACGAACATTCGCGCAAGCGCCCTGCGCCGTCTTACGTATTTTCGATCAGGTCACGTGTCCTGACGCGAGTTTAAAAGTTTTTACCCATTTCAAAAAAAGTGCGCAATGGCGCTTAAGAAATTTTCACTTTGATGGCACCACAAATTTGATGGCTTTGAGAAAGCGATCAAAAATTTGGTGTTCTCTTTCTGTCGCGCGATGTTTTAATTAGCTATAGCAATTATAATATAGCACCATAACTACGTTTAAATACTATAAAATATAGAGTAAAATTGATAGGCTTGCTAATTTTGAACATGATATTTTGCGACGTTAAATAATAATTTACATGGTCGATAGCACGCACAAAATCTCGATTTCAACTAATTTACACTTGAAAAAGCTAATCAACATTTACTAACAATTGCTGATATTAATTAATACTATAACGTTAATTTTTTTAAAGACAACTCACACAGTCTAAATCTAAATCACAGATGATTCATTAAGTATAAATAATATAATGCATTTGTTCTTTAAGGCGTGTACACACTTTCGAGCATTAGTTATTTAAATGATTATTTTTAGCTTATTAATATCAAGTGTTGTATATATTTGTGACATTAACATCTTCTCTTAAAACGTACCGTATGAAGAATTTAAAATTTCCTTATCAACGAGATTGAAGTTTAACATTTTAACAAACGTTTTTTACACGTCTAATTCATTTCATTTTATAATTTGTGTTTGTCCATTTAAAGGATAATTGGATGCTGATTAACAATTTAAAGGATGATTGATGATGCATGTCAACATCCAACGTGAATCATGTATCAAAAATTAAAAAAAGAATCTTAAGTTACATACATCCTATCCTATTAATATTATAAATGCGAAAGTTTGTATGTATGGATTTATGGATGTTTGTTACTCTTTCACGCAAAAACTACAAAGTCGATTACGATGAAATTTGGTATGTAGGTAGCTGAAGACCCAGAATAACATATAGGCTACTTTTTATCCCCGAGTTCCCGCGGGATTGGGACTTACGCGGGTGAAACCGCGGGGCGTAGCTAGTTAATATTATAAATGCGAAAGTTTGTATGTATGGATGTATGGATGTTTGTTACTCTTTCACGCAAAAACTACAATGCCGATTACGATGAAATTTGGTATGTAGGTAGCTGAAGACCCAGAATAACATATAGGCTACTTTTTATCCCGGAGTTCCCGCGGGATTGGGACTTACGCGGGTGAAACCGCGGGGCGCAGCTAGTTAAAAAATATGAGCAGTATAGATTAAATCGTTTGATGATTACATACTTAACTAGTATTTTCACCAATATACTTTTTTGTGGGTGGGTCATTAGCAACTAATTAAAAATAAGAAATTTATTCGGATTTCATGACTTTCACGATTACTTGAGCATAGTTTGAGAATTAATTTTAAAATAGCAAATAGCGAGCTTCTTCGCAAATAAATTTTATCGCTTTTGTTCTTTCTGTCACTGATTCGTAATGTTCGTTTCGTTCGTAATGTAAGAAACATCGTTCACTTCATACAATAATTCTTTCACAAGGCAAATAGTTCACCACAATGTTCGACAGTGTATACAAGCCTTTATAGCGCGTGAAGTAAATTTTACTATCTAATGGAGCCTTTTATTATACTACCCAGCGTTGTCTTCGGCTAGAATGTTGGCGCATTCATAATAAATATACTTTTCTCTTCTTTTTTGATCCAACTTATAATACGATCAACTGCCCGAATCGCGTGATCTTTTTCTATCAGAGGATCCAGCGTTACGTAGAGTTCAAAACCGTTCGTAATCTGAAAAACATATCAATTGACTACATTAACTCTGCACCCATCACGAGGATAAGTTCACGAGGAGGTCGAAATTAAGGTTAAATTAAGGTTGAACAATTACAGCAAAAAACAAAATTCCTTTCTATCGACAATCGTTTATTTTGCTACTTGGCCGATTTTAACAAAATGCAGCTTAGATTTTACATTCTCATCTTTTAAAGGCGAACGAAGCAAGTCTTGAGAGTAAGTTTTTCTGTGATGTGAGTAAGTAAATATCTTCACGCCCATTTCCCCAAAGAGGTAGGTAGAGTACAATCAGGGTACTCACAACTAGCCGAAGACACTAAGTCCCACAATGTGATAGGTGGCAAGCCTATTACCAACCGGGCACATATCCAATCCCGAGCAACATATTTTTTATTAGATTATTGGAAATCCCGACCCGATTTTTTATTTGATAATTGGACCCGGGATTCGAACCCGGGATCTCATGCAGTCAAGTCCAACACTTGAACCGCTAGACCACCGAGGCGATACAAAAATAAAGATTTTTAGACTATAAAGCAGGTATTCTGGAATAATTTCCTTTCCCAACATTTTTTTCTGAATTGAATTTAATGTAACAACTCTTTTACTATTGAAGTATAGATCCAAAAAAACAAAAAGTAATCTAACCCCAAAATAAGCAAATAATATTCTTGTGTTAAGGGTGTTAATTATTACTAATACATAAAAATACTTCATATCTTTATACATATATTTCTTGTGTGCGTGTGTATGTCACTGAACGACTAGATTGATTTTGATGAAATTTTTTGTGTGTGTTCAAGGGGATTCGGGAATGTTTTCGATTCACAATTTGAATTACCGGAAAATGCTTTTTCATTAATGTTTTGTTTGTAAGTAGTCTTTGATTTTGGTTCTGGCAGACTGCGCTACTATCGGAGCATCAAATATTGTGTAATAGCTGTAAATGTCAAGCGATACGAAGTTTGCTGGGTTTGCTTGTAATAATATAAATTTAATAAACACCCACACCTGGCAATGCAGATATTTTTTTTCATTTAATAAATGCCTCCCCTGTCAGGAATCGAACCCGTGAATCGCGGTGGGTCGGTGTAGTTAGGCGTGTATGCTAACGTTAAAAAAAATTCTAAATTTAGGTTTTCCAAGGATAAAACTTTCTGGTCTTATTGTGTGGTGTTGGTTCTCGTGTAGATAGACAACGTGTATCTACTGTGGAAAAGACGTAATGGTAAAGTGTACAAAAATACATACCCAAGCTAAAATCCTATTATGAGAGTTAGATCTAAAAATCAACTTCGCAGGCGAGGAGGTACAGTGAATTTGGTTGCAAAACTGACGATAATTCTTCACATAGTCTATTTGCGATAGCTTTGTAATTTTCTTGCAAGTTATATCACCACCTTCTTTATGAGTTAACCTATAATCTTCTAGTCTATCTAGACTTATAGGATCCGATGTGAAAAGCTGCGCTGTGGATTTACATTTGTACATAAAATGCCTAATTTCTGGTATACCAATGTGTTTTAGTGGATTTGTAGTTGGTAACTCTTCGTTCCGGTTCAAAGAATCATTAATGGCTACAAGGCATTTTGATTTTCTTAGCTTCTCTGATATTGTGTGCTTCGCTTGAGATAGGGAGTAGAAAGCGTCTCTTTGTACAGTTAAAAGAAGGAGGCAAGCTTGGCAATCTTCTGATATATATGACACATGGCCGTGGAGGAAACCCCTGAAAGATGTATTTTTTTTTGTATTTACAATTTACATACATATACAGGGTTACATCTAAAGTACCAGACAAATTTTGAGAAACAGTCCGGAGTTGATAATACTTCCTATCTATGGAAAAAATTAAAATAAACAATTTATAAATGTTATCCGACGCAAAATTCAAGATGTTTGGTTATAGCGTAAACGCCGACCGCAACCGCATGCGCAGGCTGGTGACGTCATTACTCATACTAGGTACGACATAGCGTGACGGCAAGTGTATTTAGTTTAATATGGTATGTATAGGTACTATCATACAAGTATTCGGAAAACTGAGCTCAACACTGTGCTACCCACTGTCTTTTTCATCTACGTAGAGTAGTATTAAGGGTAACAAGTCTTCCACTACTTACAATTTTGTCTTACGCTAGCAGGTTAGCAACGAACAATTACAATCTCTGGTGTTTATTTTACAGGATTTCTTTCTTTTTTCTGATTGATTCTGACGGCTTAGACTACTAAATCAAACTCATATTAAACAACTGTGATGAAGAGCTAGATCGTAGTTTTAAATTGATAGGCGGTTAGGAAACTGGCCGTTAGACTTAAGCCCGGTTCCTACATTCAAGAAACGAGTCGTTTTGCTTACAAATGGTATTTTTTTATATGAACAGTAAAAATCTAACATCGGTTGCTTGTTATCTACTGTTAACTCAAAATACTTTGCGAAACAATAAGCAACGATTCGTCACTTTTAGGCAAACTATCAACGGTTATACTAACGGATTACGGTTCGTTGAAATTAGGAACCGAGCATTAACTTTAAATCAAAATGTTGAGCGTAATTGCTAATCACTATCACTACATACCTACTATAAACAAAGTCACTTCGTCTGTCCCTATGTACGCTTAAATCTTTAAAACTACGCAACGGATTGTGATGCGGTTTTTTTAATATAAAGTGATTGAAGAGGAAGGTTTACATATATATTTTATACCCGTGCGTAGCCGGGGCGGGCCGCTAGTATAACATAAAAACACTCACGTGGCATCGAATTTTGGCAAACATATGGGTGTCCAACTCTCTGCTGTCTTAAACGACTCCGAACTCCTCACCAAATTAAACAACAAATGAATATCCGAAGGGTGCAAGGTATATTTTTTCATCCTAACTAATGTTATTAACTGGTTTCCAGCTATTAATATTGCGAAGACCAAATCTCTGATTTTACTACACGCAGATATTATTGCACTTGTAATATTTTCTCTGGACTTTTCTGGTAGAGGCAGACATCTGACTGCACCTAACAGGAATGCTGGGTCTTTTTCCATGAAAATCAGTAAATGATCTATTAATCTTTCTGCCCCGGAGAGAAGACGACGGAGATCGTAGTTTCTTCTTTGTTCGAATATTCTATTTAGTTGTGTGAGGGTTAGAATAGATACTATTTGATTGAATGCATATCTGAAATAAATATAAATAATATTAAGACTTTAAATCCAGAAAAATAATTAGGATAGGTAACTGGAAGCAGAAATTGATAGAAGGCGTTACTTTCCGGAAATTATTTCATTTGCGATTTCCCGCCAAATCCCCAACAACACACACTACCAAAAACTCAACTTCTTGTTGTTGGTGCTAATAAAAAAAAAACAGTTTAGTGGTATGCATAATGAATATAAAATTATCAATTTAATGTTTGGCTGTAATAATGACTTTATTTATTTTTAGATCAAATGATGCAATTATTATTTTAAACTTTTTTGACATTTTATTTTAAATTAATACTATAATTTGTGAGTGTACATTAATTAATTTAGAACATAGGTAAATTTCAATTCAAGTAATTGTAAATTTGTATAATTGTATTAAATCAATTTATTATTAATATTGACTGTAAATTGGTTTATTTGTTTTGCATTAATTTTACAATTGTACGCCTTATAGGCAGAATATAGAGTTCAAATTAAATTTGTTAACAACTTGCTATGTACCTATATTCAAACAATAAATGAATTATGAATTATGGTGTGTGTTGTGTGGAGCTGGATATATTTGGGAGTTTTAACTTCCAGTAAGTCCAATTCATTCATAGCGCCTATTTTGCCTGTTTTATCACGCCATAATATGTATAAATTTTTTGGCGGGAAATTGCAAATTAATAATTTTATTTGGAAACAGAAATATTAATGTACATAATTTACAGACAGTAAAACTGTTCCAACACTTTCTCCAACTTCATTACCCTGTCGTGATTTGATAATTATTTTTTCGTAAGGTGGATTATGATTCCAAAATGATCCTAAATAACTTTAACTTTTAAAACTTTAGTAAAATTGCATTATTTAAAAAAAGCTCAAGTTGTGTTTGTGATAATTGATATGGTATTTACTTCCATTCAAACTGTGTAACATTGTTATGTCTTAATTTTAAACTTGCATCTTGTTTATTTTAGTTTTACATTTATACTACTTTAATTTTTCTTCTTATTGTTATTCTTATTATTTTAATCTTATGTCATAGTTTCTGTATCTTTAATCTCTTTACATACTGAACCTAAGTTTACATAGTTTCCTAAGGCAAAAGGCTTGCCTAGTAGGGATTGCTTTGTTTGGAGATAAGGCCGCCTTTTGTGTATTTTAAACTATAGTCTTATGCTGTTGATAATACTTAATTGTATTTACTTTCTTGTAAGTTTCATTGTGTATAATTAAGAGTTCATTCATTCATATATCTTATCAAGATCTAATTAGTTGTTTTAAAGGTTTACTTAACAATGCATTATACTTTCATGTACTCTATTCATGATGACCAAGTTGGTTCTGCAGTTTAAGTGGAAAAGAGCCACAGACAGACAGACAGACTTTTGCATTTATGATATGAGTATAGATATCTCATGTCTGTCATTGCTGATTGGCACTGATATGAGTATACTTGTTTGTCACAACTGTAGACCAATTTATAAGTATCTAACTGGCTGGCTTTGAAGAGTTTAGTTTAACCTGATTTACACACCCGGTAGATTTATGAAAGACTGTACATAAATTCTGAATTGTACTTACGTTAATTGAAGAACAAGCTGTGTTTCACTCTCATTAGATTTTGACACAGCTACAAGTATTAATGGGCCTTTGACTAGAAAAACAGCTTTACAATCACTTGTATTGATAGATCTTAATATATCTTGATTTTGTTCTTCCACAACGCTCACCAATGCTTGAATAACTCCACATAGACCTGCCAATTTGTCTTCATTTCCATATCTATAAAAATATTAACAATATTCTACATGTAGATATACTGGTCCAGAAAAGTTAAAGATGCATGTGAATATGACGATACATAAGATTTACTCAGGTCATGTCAGTCTTTCTAGTGCACAAATTTTTACGGACAGTAGTTTATTCAGTACCCAAATACAGAAGAACATCAGAATCAAGTTTGCAGGGCAGAGGTTTCAGGTGGACAGTAGGTGGGTGGTAAAAGGATATATTTTTAGAAATACTCCCTCTCATTGCCTTACGCTGCGCCTTACCGCAAGCTCTCAGTAGTGAAAGCTTCTTTGTTACCATTATCAAATTGATCTGTTATCACCATTAAAAAAAATATAAATAAATGAAAATGACGTCACTTTGCGAGGTGCACAGTTAATTTGTACGGGTCGTACTGAGTATTTATGTAAATAAATAATAAAATTAACATTAAAAAACAGAAGTGTTTTTTGTTTATAACTTTGGTTTTGTGATAATACAAATAATGGCATTTATTAACCCATGATTATGAAGCATATCAATTTTGTATTTAGTTCATTCTAAAAAAAAATAGGCTATAGTCAGTATTTTTTATTTGCCATATTAAGTAAATACCTACTTGGACTTATTAAACCAACACAACATTAAAAAAATGCTCTCTTACATATTGGTAAAAAAAATGCTATTACATCTACCATTTATCACAGCAGTGCAACTGCGACTTAATATGTTATACCAATTGCATTCCAAACGCAAGATGAGTAGGTATAAACACCATTTTTATGAAGATAGAATATTGTGGATTATTTTACCATGACTGAACTATTTCCCAATGGTATGATTATTATGGAATAAGCAATGTCAATGTGAAGTAAATATATAATAGGTGCCTCATATGTGTCTCTATTACGTATATTTTATATTGGTCAGGATTATCTACACAGCTTAGCCTAGAATACTTTAATTCATTCTTATTTTAATTTTAAAAAGAAATTTTGAGTTATAACTGTAGGAATAAGTTATGAGTGTATTTTTAGAATGAGAATTGTTCACATACCTAGAGTATATAGGTTTGCCTGCAGTGCTAAGTATAAATACATGCTTCTCTTTGTTTATAAGTTCAGGTGAATGAAGATAGTTCTCTAATTCATTATCTGTTTCTTCACCATTTTCTTCCACTAGATTTGAACTACTAGCAGATGCAGACATTGACTCCTAGAATAGAAGACATTTTTATTCTAAAGCTGTGAAATTACTTATTACACATGTTAGTTTTTTTGGAGTTAAGGAATTATTTTTGATTGATATAATAAACTTGACTTGCATAGAAGAATGTACAGGTAAAATATGATGACTTAGAACTCTTATAAATTTCTATTTGGAATTGTGGGCCGACCAGTATTAAAATTTTGCCTGTATCCTTCAGCAATCATCTGTGGCAATAATTTAGCACGAAGTGGAGCATCTGTGATGTTAATCTGTCTCGTACTGGACTGTACATGTGCATGTCATTGTAATGATTATAATATCTTTAAAATTTAGTTATGTTAAAGTAAACCAGCAAGACCAGTGAGTTTATTATGTGTTTTATCATTATTACCATAATAAAATCAGAATTGCCCTTATTTATATTTATACAACAAGAGTTGGTACTTATACAAAATTAAAATTCTAAAAATTAGTTTTTGGTTTTTTAATTTTTAAAAAGTGTAATAAAATTAAATTATGTGCTTTTGTTATAGTTCTCTTATTATAAGTCACAATACATTCAACTATTCACTTATTAGTATGTAGTATGGACAATTGTAAACATAAATAAGAAAGGAACTTTCAAAATACTATAGAGTGCAGAAGTTTTCGAGTTATAATAAATGACTTTTTTCATTTGTCTACACTTTGTCCAACTTCGGTTGAGGAAGATTTAGTTTGCAAGAGCAACTAAAGTAACCTACAACTAACCATCAATCTTAAGTAGCATAGTATTCAGATGCTTGATGTCATGAAGCTCCTAGAACAGAGTTAGCAGACAAAAGGATGTCAAATGTATTTTGAACACTGGAATAAAATAGACCAAACAATGCTGTTTCAGACATAATATTATCAATACAAAATGCATTGCTGTTCAGTAGTTTGTAAGAGAAACAAAAAAAAATGCCAATGTAGTTTTTATATTAATAGTTATTCTACTTTTTTAGTTATTCTATTGCCTTTGGTGAAAACATATAGGAATCTTCAGACCATTTAACACCAGTTTAAGTGACTAGAGTAAGATGTTATTGATAAACTTTAGACTAACGAGGAAGTCAAATAATAAAGTTACTGGTGCCTTTACCCAATAGTCAACTAGTATTGAATCTCACCTCCTTGCTTTGTAAATCATCAGTAGACTTGGCAGCTTTCAAATGTGAATCACCAGAAGATTCTTTGCTTATTTCACTTTGGATTTCACTAATAGTACTTGATTTATGTGTTAACGACATCTCTTGCAAGCTGGAACTCATTTCAGTAGCAAATTCTTCAAATGAGTCGGTGGGATTTAAAATACTATCTTGGCATGCACCTGGTTCTACTTCATCAGAAGTTGAGGGAACACAATCTTTTGATGTAGATGCCATTTTGAATTAATTTTACATCAAACAGTTAAAATTTTATATATCGTTATTTTGGCTAAAAATTAAAATCACAGGACGAAAGAAACACCTCCATCACAGAACATTGACATTTGTTTTGACAAGTTGACAAATGACAACATTGACAACGACAGAATGGCGCAGAATCAGTGTTATTATCGTAAAAATCTAGGTTGCTTTTTGTGACATTCTGAATTCTGACTTACCGTATTGCCAGAAAAAAAGTAATAAAATGCCGTATATAACTTACAAGTCAATAGTATTTATTCCTTATTTGTTTCTTTTCTGTAAAGATTTCTTATCTTTTCTTTACCTTCAGATTCGTGTTTATCTTGAGTACCTATACTTTTTTTGCGTCTCATTTTGTCATTTCAATTTTGACCTCAGATAAAGTATCCGAGATTTTGACAATTTAAGGTAATTGTCTACTGGTGCACTTTGCCAAACTTTGCTTTATAAATATCATCATCAACAGGAGCTATCCAGTCTCTTGTTAAAGAGTATTTATATTCCTTGAATCCAGCCTTCTAAAAATATCACAACATTCCCACTGTTATTAATATTTTTGTTTAATATTATGTTTACCCCTTTTAGTATTTTTTGGTGAAAAAGTCACAGTCACTCATTTAATTAGTTACATCACATTCAAACACTAACACTCGCTACCGTAGCAACTAAGTGAAGTGTATTTTTGTGCTATTCATCCCTTAGATCTCATAGATTCAAAGATAAACCAAATACTCTGGTACGTTCATGATGTCACATTCCTTTCTTACCAAAGTAGAAGTGATGGCACGATAAGGCCACATGAACTGTGTTTTACTCACATGTCGGGATTTCCTCAAGTATCGGTTACGAGTGATACGTTTAGTTGCACTCTGGTTAAAAAACGTTTCTTTTCACTTACAATTATTTGCTGTATTTTTTGATAGGGCATCAAAAGTCCTACCGTATACCGTATACAGTATAACGTGGATAACCACAGGTGGATAACCATATATTACGGCAATTGCCGTATCAATAACAACTGCGCAGAATGGAGGAACCAATGCTACCAGTGGCTTGTAGTAAATTTATCTTAAGATATCTTCAAAAGTTACAATTTCTCGAGAAAAGGAACATCGAAATATTTTCATTATTAAAGTTAAAGTTGATTACACTAAACAATGTTACATTTTGTTACAAAAACTAAAAAAATCTTTCTTGGTTAAGATACGTAGCTGAAGAACCTTACTACTACTACTGCTACTAGTACTAGTGGATCAACTGCTATTAAGTAAATGATTACCGCGATACCAGGATTAGGTATTTATACCTACGAAGGTTACAGAAATAAACACGCTTTATTTTTGACCTAAATAATATTATTTCAATAACACTAATTGATATTGGAGAAAGAGAATGTTATAATGTATGCCATAAAGTTGTTTTTAAAAGTGGACATTTAGCAAAATGGAAACAATGTTATTGTAAACGTTCATGGTAACGAGTACGTACGTACGAGTATGTACGTTTTACAAAGGTGTTGTAGGTATTTTGTTTTGTTTTATTTTGTACTTTCGAGTGTCTTGAGTACGTTAGTATTATTGTTTATTTTGTGTGGTTTATAAAATCAAGTTCGCCGAAGGGACGAATAAAATTTTTCGTGCTTTTTATTTGATAAGCCAATGTTTTTTTGCATACACAATTTTTTATTAGACGTCAAAAGTGCCAAAATAACAAAAGACAAGTGAACCAAAGCAATAGTAAACGATTCTACTGTATTATAAACACGTTATACACTGACCACGATTTTCCGCATAGATTTAGAATTAGGTAGGTACATCCTAAATCTATGATTTTCCGTAATAAATCCTTACAACTTATGTTAACATTTCACATGATTAGGTCCGGACGGTACAGGACCTCTCACTGCCGAGCGTAGTCAACGCCATGCTCGGTAGTGACAGGTCCTGGCCGGCGGTGGTTTCCTTTTGCGAAGACGTGATGACACAAAAGGAGACCGCGGAGCGGGCCTGGGAGGACGATCCCCACTCCGGCCCGCTCCGGCGCAGGCAGACCGGGGGCGCGAGAAGGTGGTACCTCCGCCTTCAAATTGCTTCCGATGCGGGGCTGCCGGGGGGAGTCGGGGGACTTCCTCTGGCCGGCACGGCCTGGCACGCCTGGGGGGCGACTCCAGTGGCCGGAGTCACTCCTCTTTTAGCGCGGGAGAAGCCCAGTAAGGACCGGGCCGTAGCCGCGGAGGGAGATGGTGAATGCCAACGCGACCCCATCTCGCTCCTAGCCGGGCGGCAGAAAGGTCATGGTATGGTTTTTATTCGGTTCGAGTCCGACATAACCCGCCGTTCTCCCCCGAGAGCGGTGGGTATCCGGGGGGATTTTCCACACTTGAAAAAAAAACGGGTCCGGACGGTACGAGCGGTTCGACTGCACCAGGTGCTATTAATGAGGGGCACCAAAATCAATAGGCTTGGACAATCGATGATGGGTCGATCGCATCCTAGTCCGGTGAATTTGTAACCCTGAGATACCTGAGAAACCAAAAAAAAAGGATTGATCACGCAAATGTGGACCTCACGAGAGTACCTATCACGGGAAGCGGGCCGGTAGCTGCATTTTAGTACGAATTAGGTAAGTCAGAAAAGACTGTCTGATTTAGAAATATTGTGTACAGAAAATGCGATTGACACGATTACCTTGATGTCATACGCTGGCCACTATAAGACCAGTTGGTTTACTTTTGAATCTCGATATCATTCGAATTTGAATTGTATTTATGTCACTTCAGGTTCTTTTGAACATAGTACCTACTAGCAGACGTTTAACATTTAGTTACAAATGAATTCAACGATTCCGGTAAAATAAGTTATTATTTACTATAAACTAAACGTTAATAATTCGCCAGTATTGTGTTCAAGTACCTAGTATTAGTACCGAATTAGTACCTAAATTGACATACTCGATTCTAATTTCCAATATTGAATGAATCGAAGTTCAAGAGTTGGAAATTCGGATCGTATATGTCATTTTAGGTACTTTTGAAAACAGTAGGTACTAGCGGATTATTAAAATTCAGTTACAAATAAATTCAATGAATCCGATAAAATAATTTAATGTTAACTATGAACTAAATGTAAATAATTCACCATTCATAACATGATTAGGTTTAACCCTAACTACCATAAGCTACCACCGTTTCCAAACCTAGCCAGTCAGGAGAAGAAACGGCAAAACTAACTCCCGGTAACCAGGATTAACCCTACACATATAATATTATATCAAAATCTACCGACCGTATTGAATTTCTTGCGAATACAGGGCAAATCCTACCGGTAAAGTAATATTGTCGGCATTCGTTCAAATATCCTAACAAATTGGTCTGGATCGGAGAGGGCGAGAATCGGTTTCCGCTATGCGTCTCAGAAGCGACCGACTGGAAACTGTAGATAACACCGCACTTGTTGAAAACTTATAGCCTCTATTATAGTCTTGTGTCTAGAGACTTACCTATTTGAATGGATATGGTGATTTCTAAGATAAGTCGAGGAAAACTTAATTTGCTTTTTCATTTTCTAGAGTTCTTTAGTCTGAAGACCTCGACGTAAAAAGAGGGTTGTTATATGTTTGACGTGCTTATCTGTCTACATGTCTGTCTGTCTGTGGCATCATAACTCCCAAACGGATGCAGTGATTTCAATTTTAATTTTTTTGTATTCAAGATGTGCGAGTATTCTTAGATATGATTGATGAAAATCTGTTGAGCCGTTTAAAAATTGTGGGGGATTAACTAATTTTTTTACTTTTTAAAGAAAAATTAAGTTCTTGTGTCGGGGTTTTTTAAATTTATAATTCAATTTTTTAATTTATATTATTTGTTGTCACTATTTCCTGGTTTGCTGTAATATACGAGTTTCTTATCATCATTTGCACTTATATTATTGTTTGTTTTTATTCTTTTATTGCGTTTATGTTATATGCATCTAATTATGATTTTATTTTTTATCCCGTTCGACTGCTAGGGAACTAGAAAAAATAACGTGGAACGAAGTTTGTAGGAACAGCTAGTAAATAAATAAAAATTATGTTACAGAAGCTTATTATTAGCTGTGATAGTAGGTAAGTAGGGTAGAATGTCGAAAATAATTTAGTTCTTATTTTCATTAAAAAAAAATTAAGTTCTTTTAAGAGTATTGATCAATCATTTAACGAAATCAAAACGAAAGAGAGGCCGGTACATTAGAAAGAGTCAACAATGTTTAGAAACGGCATCAGTTCTTTGTTAGGAGTGTAACCTCCAGTAGTATTAAAGCAAGATAATATAATAATATATTATACTAGCTGATCCGGCAAATGTTGTTTCACCATATAAATTATTTTTAGGAAAAAATGTTAAGGGTGGATAACCTTTATCACTAAGGGGTATGAAAAATAGATGTTGGCCGATTCTCAGATCTACTCAATGTGCTCAAAAAATTTAATGAGAATCGGCCAAGTCGTGTCGGCAGAGTACGGGAACGAACATTGTGACACGAGAATTTTATATACAAGACTAGCTGACCCGGCAGACGTTGTTCTGCTATATTTTTAATGTGATTTTAGTAAAAAAAATTGGTATGATTCACCCACATCACTTAGGGGTATGAAAAACCTTAACTTTCATATTGCGATTCGAGTAATCGTTACTGTACCGGTTCTTCATCTGCTTACGACAACGGGAGACGAGCGTTAAGATATTTTTTTTTTTCGCTAACGAACAAGCGTGATGTCGTGCTCGACTATCCGTTAGAATAACTATCAGTAAAACTAATTTACATTTAAAATCGCCTCTGTGGTCCAGAGGTTTAGGTGATGGACTTGACTGATGAGGTCCCGGGTTCGAATCCCGGGTCTGACAGCAAAAAGAAAATTTGGTTTTTACAATCTATACATATAATAAACCTGTAGAATAGCAGGAGGTGTTACTGGATCGATACCAAAGCCAAATATGTGATTAAACATTTTTTGTCTGTCACAGACATGTTCAGACATCACGTGAAAAATAACGGTTCGATTTCGATGAAACTTGGTATAATTATACCTTATTATCCTGAGCATAAAATGGGATACTTACTTTTTATAATGGAAAAATACGTTGACAAAAAATTAAATCTTAATTATTCAGTTTTCTCACGCGAAGATAGGAGCTAGTTTTCTAATAAAATGTTGGCGATAGGCTTGCCACCAACCACATTGTGGGACTTAGTGTCTTCGGCTAGTCGTGGATTGTTAGGTTGTGCCTCTGCCTACCTCTTCGGGGATATGGGAGTGAAGATAATTTTTATTAACATTTAAAATTGTGAGTGAAATTGAAATTGTAAATTGAAACATTGACCATACGCAATCTGATTTACATAATTACCTGAAACCTAGCCAACTGCAAAAAACTTTAACCTTTGGTTACCTCGAAATATTTTATTAAAGTCCCTAAAAGAAGTTTTAGCGCCATCGAGAGAAAAGATGGTCGCAGATTTTTCATAATTATTGAATTTCGAGCTTATATTGAGTGAAATTAGTCAATTTTAATGGCATTTTGTACAATTCTGTTCAGTGAAAGTACACAAATGAAATAATCATTAAGAAATTAGCGTACCGTGTATTTCCTCGTTGCCGCAAAATCTCGCTATATGAGCATGAGTAATGAGGCCACCGCTTTACCCAAGACTCTGATATGACTAATTACAATTGAACACCGATTTTGGTAAATTGGATGCAATTTTCTACTTGACTAGTGGCAAAATAGTAACGTGAATACCAAAACCTAAAGAAAGAAAAAAAAAATCCCTAAAATTCTTTTTGACGTTCCTTTTTTTAACTACAAACTCGTCTCTTCATTCAAAATTCGAATAGAGTAAAAAAATAAAGAGTAAACCCGCAAACTCGGCTAAAGACTCGCGAGCACTCCGCAAATGGATGTTTTATTACCAGCGCTTTTTACGGATACTAAAAAGTTGGCAAGAGACAAATTTGCGCTACGTGATAGCGTTGCGTCATGTTGGATGATGGAAGCTGTCTCTTATCTTCACGAGAGTGATATGATTCGCCCCTGGGTTTTATGTTTGGACGATTTCTATACGATAACTTTTCTTTATACCAAATTACAAATATAATATATCAAAGAAAATAATTATAAATTATTGTGGGACTTAGTGTTTTCGGCTAGTCGTGGGTGCTCGTAGTTGTATCTCTGCCTACCTCTTCGGGGATATGGGCGTGAAGATACTTACTTACTTAAAGAAAAAAAATGTTTTAGCCGCCTGTACAAACCGTTTACATAATTCGTCTAATCAGAGATAAAAAAAAACTGTAACTTGTTTTTTTATAAAATTTAACAAAAATGTGTCATTTAAAAAATCAATTTAAAAATTTTGGTATGTGATGCCACCACCAGCTAGTTTAACTGAAGTCGAGGGGGCTAGTGACGTGTATTTTTAATCATCATCAAATCTGCTCGTACAATGTTATGAGACGAAATAAACATTTTACTATACAAAAGAACAGAACTTCAAATTAAATATCTGGGATGTGGGGCTGTTTAATACTGTTCTATCGGCGCCTTCCCCTGAAATGTTGAGTTATCTATATCTCATGTGTACACGTGAAAATAGGTGATTCAACATGGTAAATGATTTATTATCCAAAGCTGATTTACATTTTTCAATAATCTGTTTCTAGAATAAGTTGCATGTTATTGTTCTTTGGTTACAATGGGACTGACATGTCCACTGTAGAATAAAGTCCCGAAATAAATTAAGAGGAAAAAAAGCGCTGAGGATCTGACTAAAAAAGATTAGGTGACGACTGACGGTTTTAATTCTCACAAATCAACTGAGAACTCTAACAACTGACGATGTCTGATAAATCAAATGGTTTTTGTTTCTATTACTAGATACTCTTCTTTATTTTAGTTCATAGGATCTAGGTGCTTAATTGTAAAATAAAAATTAAAACACTGGACGTTCTTATTTATTTTTTCAGCCACTACAATTTACAAGTTCCTGGTAATTGCAGTGCAAATTTTCTGGATCCCAATACAGATCCCCAGGACATTTAAAAAGTACTGGAATAAGTTCATTGATCCCTTGTACGCATAAATAGAACGTGGAACAGTCAGTCGGATTATCCGCAAGGCCCACTTGTTGGCAGATATTCGGTCTTATTGTTGACGGACCTGAAAAAATAGAATATCATAGTTTTTTTTATGATTTGGAAGGCAAACAAGCAAATGGATTTCCTGATTGTAATTAATTCACGCTGCCTAGAGACATTGAAGGTGGTAATGGTGCATTGCCAACCTGAGGCCAGGATGTTAGGCCTCGAGCAAAAGTAATTTTACCGGCTACCTTACCCTCCGAACCAAAACACGTCAACAGTAAGCATGGGACGTTATGGTGGCAGGAATAGGTAACGCGGTAGTACCAATCCGGGCAAATCGCTGCGAAACTCTTTTACAAGTAGCTCGTAAAAGGCGAACACAGGCTTACGCTGACTAGGTGGTATAGTCAGATGTCAGTCTGTTAGTGACGGTAAGCCTGTGCTCGCCTTTTACGAGCTGCCTGGCACAGGAACGCAGATAGTCTATTTTTCAAAGGAGCCCGGACCAACACGGGGGAATGGTAAAATAATGAAATGAAACGGAATGGAACATTATGAAACGAAATGGAACGGAACACTATAGAACAGAGTAGATGGTTTTTACTATCTATAAAAGCGCTTTGCCAAAACTTGAAAGTCAGAAGATTTTTTTGTACATAAGTTTACTGGCTCCACTACTTTTACAAAAATACCAGAATGTCACGCACAGACGATATGATGGTAGGAATTGGCAAGGCGACAAATAGTTCTAGGTTACTTTTTAAGACTTGCGTGGCAGTAGCAAATTAGAGTGCATTTTTGCGTTTGCGTTTAAAAATTGATGCATTATTTTTTTGGTTATTGTATGAAATTTTGATAAATTTTGAAATTGAAATTATGAAATTTTAAAAATTTTGATAAAAAATCACAATAGCCGTTTTGTTGTTGTTCTCCTAATACTAGGTACGAGTTTTATTACGATTTATGTCTTCTACTTACTTGTAGTCATTAAGGTTGTAGTCGAAGATGAAGTGGAAATTGAACTTGGTTTTTTCGTCGAAGTTGTCGTTGATGATGTTGTTGGTTTTTTGGTCGTGGTTGTTGTTAGTGTGGTTGTTGTTGAAACTGTTGTTGATGTAGATGAATTATTTATTCTGCCCAAAGCTTTGTTCACAGCTCTTAGTAATGGATAATTTTCAGCATGGCATAATCCATGGAAATCATCAGTTTCTATACTCCAAACCATGGCACCAGCTATATTATATTGGAGGCCATACTGGATTTTCTTGGTGATAGAATCAGCATCGTCGTATGAAACCCAGTTAGAGCCTTGTACTGCATATGGAACTTTTGCAAGGTCATCATAATATTTTTGCCAAGATTCTGTTTGTAATTTGTAGCAAAACTGAAAGAAGAATGGTGAAAGTTTAAATAGGCTGATGTGAACAAGTGCAAGTGTTATGTGATCAAGTATAAGCGATTTTTGTATTCGTCGGGCTATTAGAAACGATTTAGTTGATTTGTAATTAATAAAACCTAACACTTTTAAATAAAAATTGAAATAAATAAAAAACACATATTTTTGCGATTACAAAGGTTTTTAGAAAAACAAGAAAAGCTAAAAACATGTTTTGATTCTATACGGAAACTGAGAAATAGTTGTTTTAGAAATGTTTTAGCAGTTCACAATGGATACTTATGCAATGCAGGATCATGGAAATATTACTGCATGAACAAACAAAATTAAAAAATAATAATAATTAAATAAATTATTTGTGTTTTAACTTTTAAAAATTTAGAAACAGAAATGGAAATTCAATCACTGAATTCCTTACTTCATTATATCCAATGCTTCCACTAGAGCTTGTATATGGTCCAGCAATTCCTGGCCCGTTCGAAGCTGCACCAGTAGAATGTGCATTTGCATTCGCCAGTATAAAGGTATGACCATACAATGGGACACCTATAACCAGTTTTTCTGGCGGACAGCCTAAAATCAAATAAAAATTTTTTAAAATTAAAAAGTTCAATAAACCCCGACAAAACCTTTAGACAGATCTCTATAAACTATAGCTAAGAAAAATTTTGATCACGTGCATGCATCGATGCATCTAAATCCGCCAATCCGGAAAGCCATACGCTGACGAATTACGATACCACAGACACATAAGCACACACATACAAACACATACTTCAAAATTTATAGCACCCCTCCTTTTACGATGGAGGTCAAATATTATTAATGTTATTCTACACATTATTTAACACGATAGACGTTAAAGCCAACTAAATATGACAAAATTATCATGAAGCCCCGGGTTCGAATCCCGGGTCGGGCAACAAAAAGAAAATTGGTCTTTTCCAATTTTCTTATAAAAAAATGTTGCCCGGGATTGGAAATGTGCCCGGTTGGCGATAGGTTTGCCACCTATCACATTTTGGGACTTAGTATCTTCGCCTAGTCGTGGGTGCCCTAGTTGTGCCTCTGCCTACCCCTTCGGGGATATGGGCTTGAAGATGGAAAAACCTTGTTGCCCGACCCGGGAACCGAACCCGAGACCTCATGCAGTCAAGTCCGACAATTGAATAGCAAGACTACAGAGGCGATCACGATGATATATGAAGTAAGAATACTACATGTGCAGTGGCAAAAAGTCCTAAATAATATTCAACGTAAATTATCAGCAACATTGATGACAAAACATGGAATATCATGAATGTGTCGAGTCCACCGACTTATAATTTAAGTTACTTAATGGTCAGAATATTTTGACCTTCAAGGAGTATTCTCACTTTGAGGAAGATCTTCAGCCTCGTTCATTAATAAGTTTCCTTGATATTCTGTTCTTAAAACTGATGATATTGTTATAGCAAGAATATCTTCCCCGTGTTCAGGCAGGTTTCAGGCAGCTCGTAAAAGGCGAGCATAGGCTTACCGTCAGTAACACAGTGACATCTGACTAGGTGATAGATTTTCGCAGCTACTTGCCCGGATTCGTACCACCGCCTTACTTATTCCTGCCGCCATAACTTTGGTGCTCTATCGTTAACGTGTTCCGGTTTGTAGCTGGTAAACTTACTTTTGCTCGAGGCGTAACATCCCGGCCTCTAGTTGGCAACACGCCTTTACCATCTTTGGTGTCTCTAGGCGGCTTGAATTTTTTACCATTAAAAATCCGTTTGCTTGTTTGCCTTCCAATATCATAAAAATAAAAGAAAATAAAAAAAATGTAGGCAAAGTTACAAAGTAAAATTCGAAACCAACCAGACGAAATCCAATACTCTATAGCCATATCCACAGTGTTAAGATTTTCCTTTGGTACATTTCCGTCAGCTGCTCCTCTGTGTAATGGTGCATTGTATCCTGTCACAGAGTCCCAGGGTCCATACATATCATACGTCATTATATTTACAAAATCCAAATACCTGAAAAAGGTAACATAGTTTATACGAATTCTTATCTCCACA